>JAGDQP010051986.1:0-13892 GCA_022664845.1 Lepisma saccharinum | reverse complement strand
CCCCCCCCCCCCCCCCGATCACCTGTGAAAGAAACACTGGATTTATGTAATCAATCATCTTACTTGAAAATTACTGGAATGTCGTTTAAGTTTGCTGTACTGAAATATTTTCAAAAATGGGATTATTTAAGAACTTTTGGCATCTTTGGCGTCACACACCTATGCAATTACGGGCATTCTAATTTCTCAGCTAAAATAAACAATGTCAAAATCTAGGATAGTTCATTTGATACACATTCACATGTATTATTGGGGCCGCTTTCCAAAATTTCATCATTGCTTGTCATTTGTCCAGTATCTTCAAAAATATGAAAACACACATACACTCGCACCGTAGGTAGTGGTACGAACTTACGAAGGTCAGTGAACTATTTTATTTCACTCATGTAGCAGTGAAACAAGTCCTCCTTCAGCATGGAGTTCGCCCTCCACTTCACATCATCCTCCAGCACGGAGGTCACCATCACCTCCACTCCAGCTATGATCTGCCCCTCCACTCCACATCACCCTCCAGCATGGAGTTCGCCCTCCACCTCCACTCCACATCACCCTTCAGCTATACTCTGCCCCTCCACCTCCACTCTACATCACCCTCCAGCATGGAGTTCGCCCTCCACCTCCACTCCACATCACCCTTCAGCTATGCTCTGCCCCTCCACCTCCACTCCACATCACCCATCAGCATGGAGATAGCCCTCCACATCCACTCCACCTCCCCTCCAGCTATGATCTGCCCCTCCACATCCACTCCACCTCCCCTCCAGCTCTGACGTGGTCCTCCACCTCCACTCCACATCACCCACCAGGATGGAGATAGCCCTCCACCTCCACTCCACATCACCCTCCAGGTAGGATCTGCCCCTCCACATCCACTCCACCTCCACTCCAGTTTTGATCTGGCCATCCACCTCCACTCCACATCACCCTCCAGGTTGGAGGGTGATGGGGAATTATGTTGAGGGGTGACCTCCGGAGGTGGCCCCTCCGGAGGGATGGACACCTTTGATATAAACATCTTAAGAAGTATCTAGTTATGGTACAGGGGCGCAAAATATACTTAGGCATTTGGCGTATATATAAATACAATAAAAAAATCGTAAAAGGTGTTTTATTACTGCTTTCCTTATTGGTTATTACATGAAGAATTTTCTGTTATTTTCTTCTTGACCAGAAACAAAACAAAAGAAATTGTGTATTAGTCCAACTGTAATTACGAAGGTCTGCAAACTGTAAACAAGTAGTCTGCAAATTACAATAAGCAAAACATGCCTGTCAAATAATCAGAAAATATCATTTTTGTTTATCAAGCGATATGATGTATCCTGTCAAATATCCCTGCCAAAAAACACCTTGTTAAATAAATAGCGTGTAATCTATATTTCCGTGTTGCAAAAAATATGTATACCATGTAACTAATCTAAGGTTTCCTTTCACTGCTCTTGTAAATGACGAGCAATCCTGTTGCTTTTAATATTGTTTTTAATTTTGAATCAAATCACCTCAGTTCTTGATTTCTCAAACAGATCTTGATTAGCTTTACACTGAAAAAGGCTCTTTCACGACAAACATGGGTTATTGGTAATATTAATACATATGAAGAGTACAGGGGTAGAAATGGTGTTCATATTTAAAAATTACGCTTGCATTTGCAATAAGTGTCACTCAAATAACTCTCTAGGATTGAATATGTAGGAGCAGCAATGAAATTTCGTGCAACAGTGAAAATACATCAGACATATACGGAGGTAGTACTGCCATCTTTTGTTGGAGATCCTTGTTCGATTTCTATGCTATTTATGTGAGAAGATGCTCTGGCCCGCAAAGATAGTACTAAATTATAATGTGACCCATGGGGACTGATAAAATATAACTGATTTTGCTGATAAAATGAATTACACTTTTTAGTTAACATGACAGTGGGTTACACTTGCGAAGATTTCAAAGAGTGAAACTAGTTCGCAGTCAGCAGCTAGCGGCACAGTCTGACCCTTTAAACTGGACGGTGGTTCAGTACAGGCCTACTCAGATTCACAGTTTTGGTAATTAGACAATTATGCAAATAAATTACTTTCTACTCTTAACGTATTCCGTCAAAATCATTCTACGATGTTTTTCCAATAACCAATGAAGTTGGAAAACAAAAATATCGAGAAAATTACGTTCTGTTTTTGAATATTCTTGAAATACGAAATTATTCTCATTTTCGTGAATAACGTTACTACACATATCCATTGAGCCAGCTGACTAGTTTGTCTGTACAACCTGCTTTACTGGAAGTGAAGTCGAAAAACAAACAAAATGAATAAGTGCTTTCGTACATCGCCTCGACTTCGTATTCATACAACACACATATCTACTGTAATTTGTTCGGAATCTACTTTAAAATATACAACCAGTTCTTGGGGTGTCATCTCCAGTCAATTGAAAGCAGTGCCAAACCATAATTATTTCACCTTGTCGAGAATTTTCAGGTCATACACCTAACTTCGTGCATATCAGTACTCATCCCATCACCCTAATCTAGAACAGGACCGAAAATTTCTTTAGCATCTCTTAAATATTGTTAAAGTAAAATATTATTTGCAAAATGTCTAGCAGCACATTTAAGAATATCTTTAAATGTTTCAGGGCGATTCTCTGGCAAGTGGTCCATTGTTAGTGAATTTTCAAAATTAATTTGAAACTATGATGTCTATGTTTTTCTATCAGGGAACGGTGGACCTATCTTATATTTAATTTTTTTAAAATTGTAAAATATTCTGGGCACCGCTTTACCTTGGTTCTTCGTACTCCCTTACTCCCCGCTACAAGTATACAAGACTGACACAACAATCAAGCAGGCAATTAAAAGTGTACCTCGGGGTCAGTTTTAAATTCAACGCACTGTACTTCAGACATAAACAACCTAACCTAAGCTTCACTGTTACTAAGATTCAATTACATCTTACCGAAATCATTGAAGATAACACTAATTTAACTTCTAATTTATTTTTAATTCAAAAGAATGAAGTCAACATATAATTACAGATCAAATAATAATGTGTGACGGGAAGGGCGTAAGCCATAGTGCTGTTACCGCCCATAAAAATCATTTTCTCTTATTCTAACAATGTGTGAACTCATTTCCAAATTCAAAAATTTGATGTGCTCTGAAATCAAAATAAGTAATATGCTTCAGGCACTACTTAATCATAAATTACTGGCTAATCATAATCAACAAAAATCGAAATATGCATGTTTGAGCCCATAAACTGTTGTAAAAATCATAGATTTTGATAAAAGTCATATTTTGGCATATGCTTAAGAAGAGATTCTGCTGTAAAACTTACACGATGGTCATTTTAAATTACAATAGCTTGATAGTTGTACTTAAGCGAAAATAATTTTCTGTTAATTAAAATTTCTACTATTTGGTTTTGTCCATAAACACTTTTTAAACAGCAATTTCTTCACTTAAAGAAAAAATCGTTTCATAATACATTTGTTAATAAGGAAAATGTAACTCAGACTGATAAAAGTGAACTTAAACGGAAAGTGTTTAACTTAACAAAGACACTTTGCATGCGCTGATTTTACAGCAAACAGCACACGCCGGAAAAAGTATTACTTAATTTAAGAAAAAATGCTTTTTTAAGCCCTGAATCTGATTACCCAACAAATTATCTATTATGTCTATGTTCCAATCTGATGGGCATATGATTGGTATATTTGTAGCTGAAGCTTGAGTTAAACATCTAAGATTTCTGAATTGAAGCTCCAATTGTTCTCTTAACAGCATTTCTTGTACGTAGATGTGCTACATTGCACCTCTTCTATCCCAAGTTAGCTGGATTTCCTGTTAAAGTTTTCACAGTGACCCAAGATCCTCTATTTGGTTTCCGAATTTATTTTCGAAGCCACCCTCTTCGAAATCTCGAGCATCATGGTATGATCTTGGTGTCGAAAAGTGATATCTTTTATTCCCAGTTTCAGACAACATTCAATCTGAAATGAAACACAAACAGTATTAATACATACAAATATAAAACATTGCAGTCATTAACAGACGAACTAAAAATATTCTTAATTTTGAAAAGATAAATGCTACATATTTGCTACAAAATTCACTCCTTGAACGCGGAGCAAGAGAAGACGTGTTAATAAAGCCACATTACACAATTCTTTCTTCTTGTACGATGCACATGACGCTTAACATGTGGTAATAATCCCACTTCATTTTCGATCCTTCACTTTCATTTCCTACTTCCATGATTTAAAACCTTGTTTAATTAAGCGCTCCAACAGTTCCACAAACATTCCAAACATTACATTTCCTGGCTACCGTAAACTACAGTTTACCCAATAACTCTGATTACAAGTAAATTCTTTATATTACGTTAGAAAATTCAGTTTCACCCTCACTCTTGCAAGTTCACGAACACTTTGAAATCAGCCTGGACCTATTCTCCAGAATTAATGGACCAAACCTAATTTAAGGTAAGCCTTGTCAATCGAACCAAAACCACCTTAAGTAGCTTTACTAAAATCTAATTAGGATCAACTAAAAATGTGAAATTTACAAAATTAGTGTAATGTTCGCAATATGTGTGGAAATCTTGGAAAGCAAAATATAACGAAGTTCCAAGTCATGGAAAATTTTTAAGTGTATTTGAATTAATAGCTACTTCCGCGTTGGGTCGAGTACACAAAGTGGATGTCAAACGTCATGTGCATCGCGTATAATGAAAATATAATCGAACCTCACTTTAACTCACCATGTCTCGCCCCTCTACTTTGTGTCTGTGATTTTTGTGGCAAACTACAAGCCATTTATAACGCGAATTAGAAGTTTGCTTCCGCATGAAGAGGTCTTTGTATCTGTTGATGAATTCCAAGGCAAAAATAATGAAAAGTAAATTGTAGAGCGATTTTCACGGTAGTTGTATGCTCTTTATTTGATTATTGTTTTAATTTACTAATTACAAAAATATTGATCCTGTTTATGCGGTAAAGTTATAGTAGTGATAATTTTTCAGTCTTCGAATGTGTCTACTCTATTTAAAGAAAATTAACAATTAAAGTAATGTGGGTATCGAGTTTAATCAAAATGTAAAGACTTCTCACTTAACCAGAGGGAAATATAAAGTTTCACATCACAGAGTAGAAGTCGAGTTTAACCAAGTGCCTCAATTAGTGACCGTGGGAACGTAGAGGTTAAGTAAGGTTAGGTATGGTTATGTATTTTTACACTTTCGTTTGTTTATTTAAAAAGACTGTACAGATACATAACCGCACCTAACCTACCTAACCTCCACGTTCCCATGGTCATTAATTAAGTCTCTCGGTTAAACTCGACTTTTACCCATCATAGTATGCCATTTCTAAAATACTTCATGATGTTATCAACAAACGAAAATATGCTTCTTTCATTTTCTTTTAACATTGGCGTGTTGAAAACTAATACTACCGGTTGCTCTTTGGTACTCCTACGGAAAATAAATCAGGATGTTCAACACATTATTTCGGATCTGATTACGAAGGACTAGAGACGTTAAGATCAGTTAAAGATTACTTAAATTAATTAAAATAAGTTAAGATAATCCACTCTAACCTAATCTAATGTTCACTGTTTTCAACGATACGGGGAAGTATCTAAATCGCAGCGAACTATCCTCTCTCAACAAAATAGTTTCCCAGTGTAAAATTCGTTGTCGCGGAAAAGGTTCAGTTTCTTATAAATAGCAGTTCTCATCCTTACCTACGAGTTTCAAGGGCACTACATACAGTTGAATAGTGAATGAATATACAGTATGTGATATTTATCAACAGTAGTATACTGGATTTAATGCTATATGTTATCCTTATTACTTCCCTACAGTCTTAGATCTTCCAATACTGATATTCGTTATTCATGCATCACTAATTATTGTCATTCACTAAGTTAATTAATACTACACTTTCCGTACTTTATCAGTATTAAATAGCTTCAACCATTTACATCATTGTCTTTACTGATTTAAGATGCTCTTTGGATACTCCCACGGATGATAAATAACCACGTTCAATATAGTATTACAAAGCTGATTTCGTAGGATTAAAGTCGTTAAGCCCAGTTAAAGATAACTTAAACTAGGTTAAACTAACCCAATCTTTCCTAACCAAACCTTCAATGTTTTTAAAGTTTGCAGAGAAGCCGTGAACTCCCTGAAGAAATATTCCCAATTGTCACAGATTCCATTCCCCGCTACTTAAAACAATGAACCGTCTACGCGTTAAACTATACTTGTATCCACCACGCTAAAAGAGAAGTGTGGACTGTACTTTGGATACTACCATGGTTCATCACATGGGTAGTGTAAATTAGATCTGAAATTTATTTTCCAAACACCTTACTGAACTAATTATTTTGCCCTTCGAACTACACATAGATTTTGCTTCTGCAGAAAGCATTAACGTATTTCAGAAAGTACAAGGCGTATTAATTGGAAAAATGTGTATCTCAAAATCTGTCTCGGCATAATACCTTGTCATTAGTGAACATCAGTAAAGATATCGATTTTTGCATAAGCTAGTAGTTATGTTATCATTGATGACAACTGGAAGTGGGCACACGTATATCAAGTATTGAGAAACGAACCCAATATAGTAAGAATACTCTTATTTTGAAAATATACAAAGATAACAAATGGCGAACGAGGCTGTTTACTAAGGCAATTTGCAATAGAGTCGTTGTTCGGATATTTGGAATTATATACAAGTATATCTGGTGTTTATGCAACAAGATGGCTAGTCAAACTGTTTTATTCACATCTTTCGATGCTAATCACGATAAGATGACTTTGTATTTGGAAAGATTTAGCTCTCACTGTAGAGTATTTGGTATAGCTGATTTTCAAAAGATTGATGCGTTAGTAGCATCATTAGATAATGATGCGTATGAAAAGTTGAAAATTAGCATCAGTCCTAAAAATGTGTCAGATTTCACATGGGAACATTTTCAAGCTATTTTGCTAAAGTTGTTCGAAAGCAAATCTAATGTTCGGACTGAGCGCTTCCACTTTCATGCTATGCTCCAACATCAAGGTCAGTCCACATCAGACTATATTCAGGCTTTAAAAGCGCAGGCAGACAAATGTGATTTCAATACATTTAAAGATGAGGCATTGATTGATCAATTAGTATTCGGTACTGCTGATTCTTCGGTCAGGAAAAGATTATTGGCTATGGATAAGTTAACATTTGATCAAGCTTCTCAATTAGCTTTACAGCACGAAGCTATTGAACGTGACAGTGCAATTTTCGATCAACATTTTAAGCAGATAAGTAGTCATCAAAGTGTAAATAAGTTAGATAGTAGGCATGTTGATGAGACAAAAAAGTATGGGTCAAAAGAGCAAAATAAGATGATAAATAATTGCTCCTTTTGTGGACGCGATCACATTCAACGGCAATGTCCTGGATATAATAAATTTTGCGGATTTTCCGGTAGAAAAGGTCATTTTAAGGCTCTTTGCTATCAAAAGAGAACAGGCTGAAGCACAAAAAGAATGCCAGGTAAAGCAATTAGATGAGCAACAACATAATCTTGATATGGTAGCATCTGATGAAACAGGATTTGGAATCAACGATATCTGGATCAATATAGTAGAAACTGCATCAGAAAATGCTATTTCAACACCTAACATGATACGTTTTCTTGTACATGATCAATCGTTCACATCAATAATTGATACTGGGGCAGATCCAAATCTAATGGATATAGAGACAGCTACCAGATATAAATTGAAATGGCAACAATTAGACAAAACGTTCAATGTAATGGATTTGAGTCACACAAAATTTGTGATAGTAGGAAAGATCACATTGCCTTGTGTATATCGCAATAATTTGTATCTTGTTGAATGGTGGATTTGTAATGAATCAATACCATATGCTATTTTTGGACGCCAAGGCCTCGATATGTATTCCCATCTTGGAGACATTCAATAAGGTATCAAAGATGCAGTTGTAGTAAAATTAAAGGCAGAGAGTCAAATACAAATGACATCAGTAGGACTGAGAGGATGAGTCAACAAGGCCTTCAACATAGTAGAGAGGATATATTTATGGAACGAAAATCCTATAACTGCATGAACAATGCTGCTCGAAACAATATCGTATTGAGTAATCCTTGTCAGAAAGTGTGGCAAGAGTTGAAAGAAGAAGTGCATGAGTTACGTAGCAGGTTCACCGAAATGTCTAAATTATTGCTTACTCAACATGAAACATCACAGGTTAAGACTATGATTGGTGAACAGATGCTTCACAATAATGAGATGCAGTGTGCAAAAGACTCTGAGATGTCTCTAAAAGAGGATACGAATTTACCATTGGTTAAGATGAATCATCCAAGTGATCACGGCGGTGATAGCGTAAAAAGGAATGAAGAGGAAGTTGTAAAGCAGAATAATGCAGTGGATGGTTCTCATGGTCTAAAAATACAACACATTGATGATGTGTTGAGAGATCTGAACTGTGGTAAATATCTCAATAGAGTGGAGTTGACATCTAAGAAAAATATATGGTCTTTATGGTTGGAACGAGGTTTCTTAGATGAAGTTATTAAGGATGTTAATAGATTAAAACAAGCTCTTGGGAATAATTGATGGAAATAAATTGGTGTTTATGGTATTATGCAATGGATTAATGATGGTTAATTATGGTTTATGGTATAAGATGGAAGGTGATATATTGTGTAAAATTTGTGGTACAGAGGGCCACACGTGATGAAGTTGGAAATAAGATGTTTCACTATTTTTTTTTCTTTGTGATCAAAGACATCAAGTAAGTATAAAGTTAAGTAAAATGGATTTTTTTTTCAGAGAAAGAGGGAGTGAAATGCCAAGTGGGAAATCACTCCATAAAAACGTTATGTTTTCAAAGCATATTTAAGTTGCACATTTTCAAACCAATAGTCTGTGTGAGCCTTGTTCAGATTTTAATATTTTTCAGTTAGACACAAAAGTTTGACATTCTTTTACGTTTTTTATGTTGTGATTGATTTTAATATGTTGGAATTTCAATATTGCAGATATTATGGTTGATCATGAAGTATAATCATTAAGAAATGTGTTTTTATGTTCTTGGTAAGAGCTCATACAAGAATGAGTGCTAATAGATGTTTTTGCGTAATTCTCTGGCAATAAATGGAAAAATATGTATCTCAAAATCTGTCTCGGCATTATATCTTGTCATTAGTGAACATCAGTAAAGATATCGATATTTGCATAAGCTAGTAGTTATCATTGATGAGAACTGGAAGTGGGCACATGTATATCAAGTATTGAGAAACGAACCCAATATAGTAAGAATACTCTTATTTTGAAAATATACAAAGAAAACAATAACTTCGAGTGGAAAATTCTGCACCCAACACTTTGTACACTCTTACTGAATTCCTTGAATCTGATTTCACAAATCCAACGTCGATCGTGTTTACCTCTTGTAAATAAATCTTCCCAACATATAAGAGAAATACAATGTAAATATTTACTGTCTTGTAATTCCATCTTTACTAGTCGAACAATAGCAGACTCCGTCCGCTTTGGATATCTGTGGCATTGACCAATGAAATTGCGTTTATTTTTGCGGGAAATTTTGGCACCCGGTCCTACACCTAGAGCAGATATAACTTAGAGAGAGTCCTACGTCATCAAAGTGAAGCCGTTTTTTATGTTCATGGCGGCCATGTTCGTAGGACCGGTTGCCAAAATTTCTCGCAAAAATAAACGCAATTTTATTGGTCAATGCCACAGATGTCCAAAGCGGACGGAGTCTGCTATTGTTCGACTACTAAAGATAGAATAACGAGTTTGAAAATTACAAAATAGTAAATATTTACATTGCATTTCTTTTATGTGTTGGGAAGATTCATTTATTAAGAGGTAAACGCTATCGACGTTGGATTTGAAAAAGCAGATTGAAGGAATTAAGCTATAGTGTACAAAGTGAAGGGTGCAGAATTCTCCGCTCGAAGTTATAATCATTTTTGAAGCAGAAATTAAGGAAGGAGACGAAGAGGTAAGATCAATTAAATTTAATACCATAGTTATCCAAGGGAATTTTTAAATATGTGTTTTCCTTTATATACGATAATCTTTATATTATTACGGAATTTTCTCACTAATTACGCGCTTTAATTCAAGTTAATACGCCTTGTACTTTCTGAAATACGTTAAGGCTTTCTGCAGAAGCAAAATCTATATGTAGTTTGAGGGGCAAAATAATAAGTTCAGTAAGGTGTTTGGAAATTAAATTTCAGATCTAATTTACACTACCCTATTTGTTATGAAATAGGGTAGTATCCACACTTCTCTTTTAGCGTGGTACTGTAAACAAGGATAGTTTAACGCGTAGACAGTTCATAGTTCCGATTCATTGTTTCAAGTAGCGAGGAATGGAATCTGTGACAATTGGGAATATTTCTTCAGGGAATTCAGGGATACTCTGCAAACTTTAACGAATCGTTCAAAACATTGAAAGTTTGGTTAGGAAAGATTGGGTTAGTTTAACCTAGTTTAAGTTATCTTTAACTGGGCTTAACGACTTTAACCCTACGAAATCAGATTTGTAATACTGTATTGAACGTGGTTATTTATCATCCGTGAGAGTATCCAAAGAGCATCTTAAATCAGTAAAGACAATGATGTAAATGGTTGAAGCTATTTAATATTGATAAAATGCCGAAAGTGTAGTATTAATTGAATTAGTGAATGACATAATAATTAGTGATGCATGAATAACAAATATCAGTGTTGGAAGATCTAAGACTGTAGGGAAGTAATAAGGATAACATATAGCATTAGATCCAGTATACTACTGTTGATAGATATCACTTATATTCATTCACTATTCAACTGTATGTAGTGCCCTTGAAACTCGTAGATAAATATGAGAACTGCAATTTATAACAAATTGAACCTTTTCCGCGACAACGAATTTTACACTGGGAAACTATTTTGTTGAGAGAGGATAGTTCGCTGCGGTTTAGATACTCCCCCGTATCGTTGAAAACAGTGAACATTAGATTAGGTTAGAGTGGACTATCTTAATTTATATTAATTAATTTAAGTAATCTTTAACTGATCTTAACGTCTCTAGTCCTTCGTAATCAGACCCGAAATAATGTGTTGAACATCCTGATTTCTTTTCCGTGGGAGTTTCCAGAGAACATCCGGTGGTATTAGTTTTCAACACACCAATGTTAAAAGAAAATGAAAGAAGCATATTTCCAATTGTTGATAACATCATGAAGTATCTTAGAAAAGGAATACTGTTATGGGTAAAAGTCGAGTTTAACCGAGTACTCGGTTAAACCCGACTTTGACTTAATTAGTGACCATGGGAACGTGGAGGTTAGGTAGGTTAGGTGCGGTTATGTATCTGTATAGTCTTTTTAAATAAACAAACGAAAGTGTAAAGATGCATAGCCGTACCTAACCTTACTTAACCTCTACGTTCCCACGGTCACTAATTGAGGCACTTGGTTAAACTCGACTTCTACCCTGTGATGTGAAACTTTATATTTCCCTCTGGTTAAGTGAGAAATCTTTACTTTTTGATTAAACTCGATAACCACATACTTTTATTATGGATTTTCTTTAAATAGACACATTGGAAGATTGAAAAATTATCACTACTATAACTGCACTGCATAAACAAGATCAATGAGTAAATTAAAACAATAATCAAATAAAGAGCATACAACAACCGTGAAAATCGCTCTACAATTTACTTTTCATTATTTTTGCCTTGGAATTCATCAACAGATACAAAGACCTCTTCATGCGGAAGCAAATTTATAAGTTCGTGTTATGAATGGCTTGTAGTTTGCCACAAAAATCACAGACATAAAGTAGAGGGGCGAAACAAGGTGATATAAAGTGAGGTTCGATTATATTTTCATTATACGCGATGCGCATGACGTTTAACATTCACTCTGTGTGCTCGACCAGAGCGGAAGTAGCTATTAATTCAAAAACACACTTTAAACATTTCCATGACTTGGAACTTCGTTATATTTTGCTTTCCAAGATTTCCACACATATTGCGAACATTACACTTATTTTGTAAATTTTACATTTTTGGGTTGATCTCAATTAGACTTTAGTAAAGCTACTTAAGGTGGTTTTGGTTCGATTGACAAGGCTTACCTTAAATTAGGTTCGGTTTATTAATTCTGGAGAACAGGTCCAGGCTGATTTCAAAGTGTTCTTGAACTTTAAAGAGCAAGGATGAAACTGAATTTTGTTACGTAATATAAAGAATTTACTTGTAATCAGAGTTATTGGGTAAACTGTAGTTTACCGTAACCAGGAAATGTAATGTTTGGAATCTGTGTGGAACTGTTGGAGCGCTAAATTAAACAAAATTTTAAGTCATGGAAGTAGGAAATAAAAGTGAAGGATCGAAAATGAAGTGGACTATTACCACATGTTAAACGTCATGTGCATCGTACAAGAAGAAAGAATTGTATAATGTGGCTTTATTTACACGTCTTCTCTTGCTCCGCGTTCTAGGAGTGAATTTTGTAGCAAATATGTAACATTAATCTTTTCAAAATTAAGAATATTTTTAGTTCATCTGTTAATGCCTGAAATATTTTATATTTGTATATATTAATACTGTTTGTGTTTCATTTCAGATTGCCTGTTGTCTCGAACTGGAAATACAAGATATCACTTTTCGACACCAGGATCATATCATGACGCTCGAGGTTTCGAAGAGAGTGGCTTCGAAACTGCATTCGGAAACCAAAATAGAGGATCTTGGGTGACCGTGAAAACTTTAATAGGAAATCCAGCTAACTTGGGATAGAAGAGGTGCAATGTAGCACATCTACGCACGAGTAATGCTGTTAAGAGAACAATTGGAGCTTACAATTCAGACATTTTAGATATTTAAATAAAGCTACAAATATACCAATCATATGCCCATCAGATTGGAACATAGAAATAATAGAAAAATTGGGTAATCAGATTCAGAGCTTAAATCTTAAATTCAGTATTACTTTTTCCGGCGTGTGCTGTTTGCTGTAAAATCAGTGCAGGCAAATTGAAACTGTCATTTGTTAACACTTTCCGTTTAAGTTCATTTTTATCAGTCCAGTACTAAGATCATTTCTGAGTTATTTTTTCCGTATTAACAAATGTATTATGAAACGATTTTTTGTTTTCGTGAAGAAATTGCTGTTTAAAAAGTGTTTATGAACAAAACCAAATACAGTAAACTCTCGTTAACACGAACTCGCTTAAGCCGAACACTCGGTTAGGACGAACAAAATTTCGGTCCCGGCATCGTTGTACGTTATCTTATAGGAAGTTTTATCGGTTAACACGAATTACGAACAAATTTTTAGTCCCTTGAGTCAGTAAATGTTTTCATTTAACACGAACTTTCAATCCTTTGTTTTTTTCCAGATCATTTTTTTTATTTTAGATTTCACTCCAGATCAGTTTTTGTCATACAGTATTTATCCAGACGAAAATTGCCTTGTAAATAAGAGAAAAACCAGAAACGGGTATCTTTCCTCTCTTATGAGGTGTTGATTCTGTCCTCCGTCAAGCGCTGAACATGCAGGTGTTGTGTTTATTTTATAACAATTTTAACAACAATTGCTATAACATTTGTTCTTGCTATAACAATTGTTATAATAACAATTTTATATCTTGACCTGGATTTTCTGCGTGGAAATTCCATTTGCGGAGGGCGCTTATGCTCGCTGTTTCCACCACTTGACCTTTCGGGAGTGGGCAGTATTGGCGCTATTTTTTCCCGTAAATTTCACCTCTGAAGTTAGGGTGCGGACATTTTTCGAGCGAATACGGTAACAAGTGCAGTTCTGTGTTTAGATATGCTTTTCTATTCTTTAAAAG
>JAGDQP010051985.1:303-13892 GCA_022664845.1 Lepisma saccharinum | reverse complement strand
TCAGCAGATTCTTGGATGGTCTAGCTCGTTGAGGCTGGGAAGTGCGCCATTGGGGAGCTCTTCGGACCTTTGGTCACGCCAACACTGGGGGGAGTGGGTGTCCCAAGTATCCATCAGTCGGGAGTGCAAGTGATTTCGACGTGAAGTCATTGGACTTCGCCTCGATTTCCAGATTGCTGACAAAGGGTGATGAGGGTAGTACCCGAAAGCCTCGTTGGCTCCTCAGAATGAAGACGGAGAAGTGTGGGTATTTACGGTTTTTCTTCATCATGGCTCCACCACATCCTAACAAGTCGCCTTCGAAGAAAGAGACAGAAGAAACATAACGAAGAGAAAGTCACTGATTTAAGTACGAAGGCGCATACAGCAAATGAATCAACCAGTGACAAAGAGCAAATAGAAGTACAGGAACAGACAAGTATCGTACCGACTATCACACGATATATTGTAATTAAAGTTAAGAATGAAACAGAAAATCCAGGTGGTTTGAAGGGGTTATCCCCTTTCGTTAGACAAAAACAACTGAATTATGTTGCAGGTGAGCTTCAGCATGTTAAAAAGCTTCGCAACGGCACCTTGCTCCTGGAGACCTCCAATAATAAACAGTCAAATAATCTCATGAAAATGATAACCCTAGGACCATTCGAAGTTCAAGTTGAACCACACCGTCAACTGAACTTTTGTCATGGCGTAATATCTTGTTGAGACTTGCAAGATGTCCCTGAAGAAGAGATTAAGGATTAACTTGCCAGCCAAGGTGTAGTCAATGTTAGGCGCATTAAAACTAGAAAGAGTGGAGAACTGCAACTCACGAGTTCGTTAATTTTAACGTTTGCCACCCCACAGGTCACCAAGGACGTGAAGGCAGCTTACTATTGCTTAACTGTCCGTCCGTATATACCGAGTCCGCTCCGCTGTTTAAAATGTCAGCACTGTGGACACACCAGCACGTCGTGTAAGGCGACCTCTGCTGTATGTGCAATATGCGGTACCAGTAGCCATGGTGCGAATCCTTGCACGTCACTGAAGCCTCAGTGTGTTAACTGCATGGGTGATCACACTGCCTGGTTGCGTGACTATCCGGTATTTAAAGAAGGAAATGAATTAGAGAGCTTATGGTGATTGAGAAAATATCCGCTGGTGATGCAAACCGTCGAGTAAGAGTCTCAGCGCACCCTTCCATCCGGTGCGTTTTCTACTGTAGCAGCAAAACTACCAATTAAAACTGTATCGGTTGGCACGCAGACATTTGATGTATCCACTCAAACTGAGAGGCCTCAAGTGGACAAATCTCCTAAACACCGAAAAGCGTCATCTCCGCAAGCAACGCCGCGACATACTGAAAAAGGAATCGCCCCTAGGAAGTCTTCTAGGACTCCACGAACTGTACCCAGTGTTCGTGCTGATACTATTACTAAACCGAATCGTAAATCAACGTTGTTTTATAATAAATAACCTAATTATACTAACCAAAATTTTTCAACACATTACATTGCACGTATCTTAAGCGATTATGAAAACAGAAACAAAATATAAAACCTTCTTTGAATTGTTTTAGTTTAAATCTGCAAAATCCTACTTAAATTTATTTTTCACCTCCCCTCGCGAGCCCCTTCAACACAGCCCACGAACCACCTGGGGATCGCGACCCCACTTTGAGAAATCATGGGATAGGGAAAAGAATGAGGGAAGGAGTCGGTCAGGGCCTAAGTTGAAGGTACCATTTCGGCTTTTGCCTACTGTGACTCTGGAAAAGACCTGGAAAACCGTCAGTGAGGATGTCCGATCGTTGGTATCGAACCCAGGACCTTCCAAATGAAAAGCCAATGCTCTATCAATTGAGCAACAGCCGTTTGATATACAATATCAATATTAGCCTCTTGATTAAATGGAGTTAGTTTATATATAACATACTTGTATTTATGTTCAGTTCTGTTATTAGCTTAGAGAGTCGGAGTTCTTTATTTTTCTGCGACGGTTAATTAGGCATAACACTATTAAATCAGTTAAGTATGGAAAATCAAAGGTTTCTGACAAGGCCGAATTCTTTAATAAATAACGTCAAACGTAACAGTTTCGGAAATATACCACTTCCTTCCTCATACTACACTCTAAAACTGAATATAGAAAAAATACTAAATCAATAGAGAGAGATCATCTTTTCTTTCCACCAATCACGGGATACTACTAATTCAATTAGTTAATCAAGGATCAATTGAATTAGTAGGGACCCCTGATTGGTGGAAAGAAAAGACTATCTCTTTTCTTTATTGAATAAGTAATTTATCTATATTTAGTTGTAGAGTGTAGTCTGAGGGTGGAAGTGGTATACTTCCGAAACCGTTACGTTTGAAGTTACGTTTGTTATTAAAGAATTCAGCCATGTCAGAAAGCATAGTTTCTCTTTATTCAAGATGGATACAAGGCCATATTATCATAATATCCTAGTTAAGTATATATATATATATAAATAAATCACAGCCATATTCAATCCACTAGTGGATGTGGCCTCTTTTTTTTTTTTTTTTTTTTTTTTTTTTTTTTTTTTTTTTTTTTTTTAGAGGAGAGCCGAAGCTCTCACTGTGATCGCCACTGTCTTTTATTCACAGCAGCTCCCCAATTGTCCTCACGATGCTGGGTCAACACCGAAATATTTGAGCCCCCATCGGGAATCGAACCCGGGACCGCTCGCATTGAAGTCGAGCGCGCATATATATATATATAAATATTATATTTGACACCTGCTTGCAGTTTGTTCAGGATTTCCAGTCAAGCGTTTACAACAACTATCCAACGATATTAGCGGTCGCCAATCCTGATTGAGGGTTTTCCTAGTTTTCCGGGATGGTACCTAGTAACTTATGCCCTTGCCGACTTTCTTCCAACATTCTCTTCCCCACCTTATCCTGGTCAGAGCCTGGGATGACTAAAAGAACATAAAGAAATTCAAATTCAAACAAACGCCATCCCCAGATCCGTTACCGTCACTACTCGTGGTAACGGATCTACGAAAGGAGTCTTGTGCATTTATAGTTAGAAATCTGGGTCATACTGTACCTAGATGGAAAAATACATTTCTATATGTATAATTACTCATTTCATTGTGTTATCCGAGCAAAAACACTATAGGTGCAAATGTTCAGCCAAATTCGTCAGCCCTAAAACATTGTAAAATGGAGGATGGATGAGCCAAGTTCCGTGGCGTTAGTATGTAAGAGGAACACTGGAATTTGGCGCGAGCTGGCAAGGTTGATGATCTTCAAGCCATAAGGCTGGTGGTAGCCTTAAAACCCATCACGCCCACCAACACCAACCCTAAGGTTCGAACATCATGAACCTTGCCACCTCGCGCCAACTTCCAGTGTTCCTCTTACATGCTGTCGCCAAGGAACTTGGTTTATCCATCCTCCGTTTCACCAATTTTTAGAGCTGACGAACTTCACTGAAGTTTTTGTTCCTTTGGTGCTTTGCTCGGATTTCACAGCTTTTTGTAATTTATTGAACTGTCAGTCACTTACAGCAGAGGACAAATTAGAAGAATACGAGAATGAACTCAGAAGGATTAAGTGGGACATCATAGGACTATCAGAAGGACGAATGAAGAACAGTTCGAACTACCGCCAGGGCAAACGTTCTACTTTAAAGTAACAGAAAATGGAAAATCGACAGGAGTTGGCTTATAATTAATAAAGAACTGAAGACATGGATCACAGAAATTGAAGGAATTTCAGATAGAATCGCACGGGTAGTAATAAAGATACACAAGTGTAGAAGTTATACAAGTATATGCTCCAACAACGCCACATTTGGAGGAGGAAGTCGAAACTGCCTCTATGGCTTGACGTGTAAACGATCGGGAATACATACACCATATTTGGGTAGTCCAATGTAATAATAAAGCTTTTCCCTGTTTCACTAAATCCCACCAATTGAAATCACCTTCGGAAAATGCAAGATGGCAAGTCTGTCGATGTGTGCGAAATATAGGTTATCGTCACAAGAAAATACCCACAAAATTGCGCAATTACTGCCTGTCTATGTTTTGGCACGGGAAATTGTAAGACATGAGTTGCCTGGCTTAAAACAATTTATGAATTGTGTACGTGCGAAAAGTTTTTGAAAACACCCCATATATTTTTAAGCTCTCCAATGATTCGTTGTGACATTTTTTGAGCATTAAGAGGTACAATTTGTTCAATAGTATTTGCCAATCGAATTCCTAAATAATCTATAGTACGTGTGCCACCTTTCCAAACCTTTGCTATGGTACAATATCAAACTGATCCATTAGCATCAATTGATTTTTGTCCACATTGATATTAATATTAGCCTGTTGACAGAAATGTTCTAATGTCTCCGATTTTTTCAATTTCCGGAGTTGACCTACGACCCAGGGGCGTCATCAACATATACTAGCGCTTTAATCGTTACCTGATTTATGGTATACTCGTTATTTGACTTTCTATCATTCTCACTAATGCGTTAATGCCAAAGAGAATAAATATAGCACCAGACTACTGCCTTGGTTGAGTTCTCTTTCTATTTTAAATGTCGTTAAAAACTGTGATTCACCTGCTGACTAAGTATCCGGATTTTGTACAAATTTTTCGGTAACCTAATAATTGTTTCGGGAAAATCGATGCACCTTGAAACTAGCATTAAATATTGAGTGTAGGAAAAGCATTACTGAAATCTGTAGACCATATGGCAAAGGTTTGCAGTAGATTCAATTGATTAGCCTGTACCAGTTCTCTCAAAGTGGCCAGCATAAAGTGAATCGGTTGCGTATTTGTAACTCCTCCTTAACTGACATCAATTAAATCATGCATATGTGGTTGTATACGTAACATTATAGCCTTTCCAATATTTTATTATCAACATTAAACAAAGAAATTAAGAGAAACTTTTGTCGTGAATTTTTTACTTTCTTTCTAGGTATTAATGTTCCATTTGCGTGTGTGAAGGGTTGTTCCACAATGCCCCCTTGTAAAAACAGTTATAAAGTTTGACTAAGGTAGGAACTATTAGATTACTAAATTTGATGTACCACCGGACTCCAAAACCATCCCCCCGGGAGGTACCTATTTTCATCTGTCTTAGTGCCTTGGAAATGTCATCACTTGTAAAACGTATAACTAAAATATCACTATCTTAAGGCCTCAGGCCTCGCCACGCCACGCCGGTACACTATCTAAAATATTTTAGATTCGGACTGCCATTGTTCCTAGAAGACTTTGTACTCCTCCCGAATGACTGCGTACATCGCCGGACCTGTAACTTCGTTTCCAACATTATCCGTATAGCTATTAAATATCTTCATTTGTGCTCTTTTACGTTGATTAATTATATGTGGGTACAGATGTTTTTCTTGTATTCCGAATTGCTTTAACTTGGATCTCGCAAAAACAAACGTGCATTCTTCGATTATGAATTTTCCGCAACACACTTTGATATTGTTTCACCTATGTAAGGTAATTAGAATCTTGTTGAGCTAAATTACTATAGTATGCTAATTTACCATAGGCAAGCTGTTGTTATTCCTGTTTACGTGACATAATTGTTTATAAAACATTGTTTTTAAGTTTTCCCACCACTTTTGTAAGTTTGTCTTGAGGTTTTGTGAGATAATAATGTAATATATTCTTTACCAATAAGATTCTTCAGATTCCGGATTATCTAAAAGTGTTTCATTGCATTTCAAAGTGAAATATCTCACTAAGTGCGTTTGGATAGTGCTTTGCAACTTCGCGACAATCATTACGTGGTTCGAGAAAATCAGCCGTTCTAAGTTCACGCTATGTATTTTCTGTCGAAAATACTCGGATACACAAATCACATCTATGCGTGAATTACCTTGGGGAGTAAAAGAAGGTACCCCCGGCTGATTTCCTCGACACTCTTGACATCTAATAGCTTGAAATCATGACCTATATTTATACCTGACGTTCCATCTTCCCTAAGTCTAGTAAAAATCATGTCTCCTAACATAATAACAGGTAAATTGTGATATTTTTGTAGCTCAGTGCCTACCACATTATAGAAAACCTATCACGTTCAGAAGCAAAGTGAGAACTACTTTTTGCACATCATGCGATTATCACTACATTTTGAATTTTTAATGATATTAATCGCCCGCTTTCATGTAAAAATAAATTTGAACATGTTAAGTTTCACTAATAAAACCGATCCTGTAACAGTTTGTATAATTATTGATAGTCTGATATTTGGCCACATTACATGCACTGGCCGTGGTTTCCTGAATCGCAGCGATTTGAATGGCCGATGTCTCTAACGCTCGCCGAAAATTTTCTAATTTAACTTTGTTCCGCTTTAGCAATATACATACTGCATATCCTAAACGTATGTGGGCTTTTGAGCATTAGTACACTACTCAAAAGTAGGCCATGAAGCAATGCTGTTCGCACACGCATGATAACACTACTGTTTATCTTCCAAATCCAAGTTGAAAAAGTACATACCTTTTCTCCCAATGTGCTCACTGTGATCCTTCTCCAATTACTTATGCCCGTAGTTGGCTTCTTGCGTACTGTCCACCAGATCCTGGTCCTCACGTCCAGCGCCTCGTGTGACACCCACTGATGTTTGCGACCTTGTTACTCTACTTTGTTTAACTTCTTTTGCCTTTTATTTTTTTACAATTTAAGTGCTTGTTTAGTAAGCTTTTCAATTGTGTTTTTCCCACTTAAGTAGTTTACTACATTTTCTTTTACCTATATCCACTGTTTCTTCCGACGAAGAAATTGACCGGACACCACTTTCGTGCACCGTATCTGTTTCACTACTCGTGCCGCCCGGCGGCAACCGCAGGTCAGCACTCACTTGTTCGCTATTTATTTTATTTTCTAAAAGTTCATCATCACTCTCACTGCCTGTATCCATAGCGATTAACTCTTGTGGGAGTGGGGTGAACTCCGAATCAATTTTGTGTTGTGTAATAATATCACCGCGTTCTTCCAATGCTAATGACTGCACTTGACCCAGAGAAGCTTCCGCTCTCTGTTGTACACCTACCCATTCCTCCAGTTCTCCTTCCCCTACTCCTAAGTGATTTAAGTTCCTCCCTCCACTGCACCTTGCTCCGTGACTGAATCCTGAGTGTTTTCCGGGTTGCCAGCAGATAACAAATTATGAGAAACTTGTACGTGTCTCCCACTAGATAGCAAAGGAAAAGTTTCAAAATTAAATGGCATTGGTTGATCACTGTGTTGCCTTGGGGGTGGGGGAATAATCTCTCTTGCAAATGCTTCCGTCAAATTTCGTATCTCTTCCACTGTTCTTTGCACTCTAGTTTACATCCGAAAGTGTCAAATCGTCATAAATTGCGGAGCTTGTGGTTTCAAATAAAAAATGCATTAATCGTTTGCCTGAATATACGTTTAAATAATTTGAATTTACCGGATAATATATCTCTGATATTCTAGATACTGATCCGTATTTACTAAAGACCTGTTTGTGAGGAATGAATAACATTTTGGTGAGGAATAAATAAACTTTTGACTACACGGACATGTGGGAACGTTTTTGAAATTGGTTGGCAACACTGATAGTTGCGGCACCCGAAGTACCTGCACAATATGTTCCAGTACCTAAATGCTAAATTCAGTGTCAAAGACGGATGAAAGCTCTTACCGGAACGGTATTATTATTCATCAAAAGTCATTGTAATTTTCTCTAGGATTTCTATACTTCTTTATTCCGGAAACCTCAATAGTTTAGTTATTAATGTTATTATTTTACAATACGCTGCATTTAGTTTCAGATAAAAAAAATCTTACAGTAACACCAATCCGGTTCTTTATTTCTTACCACAACGCTGTTCCGGGTCACTTTAAACACAGGCTAAATTTGACACAGATATGCAGTTGTATTTAATTTAGTGAAACTTTCTATCACTTTCACTTTTCCTTGATCCGCTCTAATAGTTTTCCAAAGGTATAGTGACGAATGCGTCTCGCAATCGCCTATATATACCCTTCTGAGCTGGAACGTATCCCCACCCCAACAGGATAATGCAATATTCGAGAATGTTCCAGATGATTCTGGACTTCCGTTTCCGGTTTCTAGAACATTCGGGAACAGGATATATCTTCGATGTTCAGAACCTTCTGGAACATTCTAGAACGTCCTCGAAGATTCCGGAACCGGAAGTGCCTTTGAAGGTCCACAACCTTCTGGCATTCTAAAACATTCTGGAACATCCTGAAACATTCTTGAATTTATTCTCGAACATTCTGGAAAATTTTATAACATTTTGGAAGATTCTAGAACATTATAGTGCATTCTTGAACTTTCTGGAACATTTTCGAACCTTTTGGAAGATTTTATAACATTCTCGAACCTTCTAGAAGATTTTATAACATTCTGGAACATTATACAACATGCTTCAACATTCTCGAACATTCTAGTTGTACCTGGAACATTCTAGAACATTCGGCGAACATTCTGGAACCTACCGAACCCTACCCCTGCATTTCCAAACTGAAACCTTCTTCATGCATGGGGGTGAAAGGCTACCATACTATATAACTCCCATGGGGCTGCGGGGGTGGGTTGCGGAGTTATAGCGCCACGCACAGACAAACCACACTTATATTTGTTATATATATTGACTAGCTATTACCCGCTGCTTCGTTTGCGTATATTTCAGGATTTGGTACAGGATTTTCTTCTTCTACTTATTATTTCTATATAGATTAAAAAACACCCTGCTTTCTTCCTTCCTAGGGTCAATATAAAAAACTGTGAAACACTAGTCTAATTACTTTAAAAGGAAAGAGTAAATACCAAATTTCTTTCTTGTAGGCTTAAGGAATCCCAAGATATGGGCATTACATATTAAAATAATTGCAACCCAATTTAACCCCTTTTGAAGCGGAATTTCCCAAAACCCTTCCGTAGTGGTACCTTACGTCATGAAACCTATGTACTGTATATATATTACAAAGGAAACAATTCCGCTATAGTGACACAAAGAAATGCACTCGCAAAATGGATATAATTTCTTTCATGAGTAGAATTCTTGCGTCACTCTTCTTTTTACCCCAAAGGGATTCTTCTACTGATTATGTGATACTTGAGTATACAAACTGTTATAAACAATATGATTTATGCGTATTTGAACCATGGAATAGCCTATATGGTAAAGTATTTTAACGTAAATCGATTTTCTTTAGTAAACTTCTTTTAAGCGCAGAAAACAACTAAATGCCTTAATACATTAATTAGTATGTTCAATTGTATCGTTTTCTTCAGTGTAGAACTCCTGCTACCGTAAACATATTTAACTAAAATAAATAAATATTTTGTATTTTCGTAATGAAACAATTATTCTTGACGAAATTTTGATGAAACCCTAAGTAAAAAAAACTCATCGAAACAAAAGCAATATACATTCACGCATTAAAACAACTATTGACAACTGAAAGTTATTCACGATATGAACCAAAACACAGGATAATGTTTTCATCACGATTGCATGCAAAAATATGTTGGTCGAGCAGAAGACGACGCTGGGATTTCACATGTTTTATTTATATGTGTGCACTTGGTCTACTTGGAAAATTTTTGTTACACACGTAGTCGTTCGAAAATCGTGCTGAAAAACTCATTACCAATTTAATCCCCGAAGACTACGCACAAATACAGTATCTCATTAGTTCTCTCTTCAAATGGCGAGAGTCGGAAAAACAAATCAAACACCGTGTATAAAATATTCAAATGGTAGAGCACTCTGAATTTAAAAACTAACAATTTGCAAACTTGCAAACTTTTACGTCACAACTATTACAGGGAAATACTCCATTCACACTTCTGTTGCTAAATACTCAAACTGGGATTCGTGTTGGATTTGGCTATTTTATATCATGTTGCTTTTCTGATCACAATCACGGTCGACTGCTTCGTGTACTAATTCAACATGCCTATAAAACGTTTCAGAGAATTTGTTGAACGGAACCAAATGAAGAGCACAGGGTGTTTTCTCTGTTTTTGTATATTATTTTAATATTAATTACTTATTTGGTTAACTTTGCTTTTGAGTTTACTTGGCTCGTTTGCCAAAGGTAAAAGAGAGAGAAAAATAATTACAACAGATAGCAGCGGCGGTAGGTGCTATTGTTTACCCGTTGCGCAACACCCCCTTTGTTAAAGTTATTTAATTTTTAATTCAATCACTCTTAAATATAGAATATGTAATAAAATTCTACCCCTCGAAGTTAAAAAATAAAAGCCATAGTTTTCTTTCGGAAGAGAAAGAAAATACTTCACAAGTTCAGAGTTTAATCTTTGTGTTGTGATCCACGCACACACACTTTAACGCCTATCTTGCTACATAACGTTCCCTTCCACTAAATGTTGGACTCCCATTTGTAATACAACTAGTACATGACTTGATACGTTGCACGCCAAATGCAAGCTGAACGTTTCTGCTCATTCCGCCCCTCCCAGTTTGCACTGCTTCCACTAGGTGGCATTTGTGGCGAGCAAGCGACAAGACCTTCTCCCACGATGCAAAAGGTCGTCTGCTAGTTCCCTTCATTTACTCGCAGTTTCTCTCTCTCTCTCTCTCTCTCTCTCTCTCTCTCTCTCTCTCTTTCTCTTGGTGTGTGTGTGTGTGAGAGAGAGAGAGAGAGAGACAGACAGAGAGAGAAAGAAAGAAAGAAAGGGGGGAGAGAGAGAACGTATATGTGGGTGTGAGCGTATATATGTTCCTTCATGCTTTTAACAGCGAAGTTGCCACAGAATGCCGAATCTCTCGCTGGATATTGGAGTGCTTCCTTAGTGTCGGAAGATAGACGCCAGAGCAAATATTTATACTGATATGCCCACCTCCAGTCTGATCCAATGTGGACCAAACTTTCAGTTCTAACTCAAGTTTATACGCTTCTTATCGCTGTGCGATCCGTTTTTTTATTTAAGTTTTAAATCCTGAGTTATTCGTATTATAGTATACCGTACTCTGTATGTAATACAAGTAGAAAATACTGCAAATAATATTTACTATTTTTGCAAGAATTAAGACATGGATAAGAAACAGGCCATACAGCGATATCAAGCATAAAAGCTGAGTTAGAACAGAAAATTTGGTCCATATTGGTTTAGAGTGGAAGTGGACAAACGAGATTAAGTGCCCTCTCCTCTTCCTGTCTTCATATATTCATGAAATTTTTGGCAGCATCAGCAGTCAGTCCAGTATCGCTTTTAGACAGAGGTCATTGCGGGCGACTCATGTAACTAATCGCGAAATAATAATTTAAAGGCTAGAGCATTGTATCGTCCTATTTCCAATGCTGTGTATATACATTGTTACGCTTATGTGAATCTATTTATGAGGAAAGCTGCTTTTATAAATAGAAATGTAATATTTTTTTCTCAAATTTGCAAGGCGTGTGTACTTTTTTCTCGTAGTCCCCCCACCCCCAGCCAATTTTAAATACTTTTCAAAATATTTCAAAAACTAATAGCACTATCAAAAATGTAAGTTCATAGCGCACTAGAGCTTACAAATTACCATGGAATACAATGGACAACGATCTCGAGATCTTGTCCATTGATGAGTGCTGTATTCAAAGATTATGGTGTCATTATTTAATTGAAGTCTCAGCATTCATCAATCGACAAGATTTAGAGATCGTTGACCACTGTGTTTCATGGTAATTTGTAAGCTCTAGTGCGCTATGAACTTACATTTTGATAGTGCTGTTAGTTTTTTAAATATTTTGAACAATGCTAAAGAGGAAGTGAGGGGCGAGGAGCCTTCTTATTGAAACTTCCTCTCCAGAAGCGTAAATACTGTCTTTGAACATAACGAGGATATTATTCAATGCATGAATAAGATAGTGAAGATGGAGGAAGAGAAAAATTCAAACACAATCCATCGCCCTAAGTACTCAAGAAAACGCTTATTAGTAGCCATTTTAATTTCTGGCTTTCATTTTTTTTCTTTTCGTAAAATAATAATACTTCTTATGGAAATTTTGTTTAATCAACTTCAGAATCGAGAAAGTGGCCCTTCCTTGGCACAAAAGGCTATTTTTGCGAAGCAAAATCCTTACATTCACATGACACGTTATAGCAGCCACGCTGTTTAGTCCAGAGACATTTCCGAGTTTCTTTTGCAATTTTTTCAGAACAAACTGTGGAGAAATTTTGTTCAATTTACAGACTTCTTGACAAAGGAAATCTCTGTCTTCACGAACTGTCTTCAATCAACTCGGCAGAAGAAGTTTGATCAATGTCAGAAGCTGTGGGTTTGTTCGACTTTATTGTTCAAAATAGCTTGGAGAAAACGTTTAGTGAATCTTCAAAGTTTCTAAAACTGATATTAACAATACCAATAACAGGGACACAAACTTCTAGTCACGAAAAATTGACAAACTATCAAATTCTATTCTCAATATTATAGCTAAGACATTTTTCTAAGTTTTCTCAAAATCGTAACTAATTGATTTAACGTCCCTTTATTTGAAATTCTGGTCACTTCTTCTTTTGTGTCTATGTTACATAATTACACTCTACGTTGATTGATTGTGACTGATTAGCTACCCAATCCTCTCTCACATAGTGAAAGTCCAGGCCCGCAGCCAGGGGGTGGGCTAAGCCCCTGTTAGTTTCAATACATATATTTAATTTTATGTACGTTTCGTAAGCCCAAGCCCTTCTCTAATTTTTCTTGACCCAGTACTCTTTGTGGCTGGCGGTGGGCCTGAGTGTAACACCCAGTGGAGATAATCACCGGCCGCCACTGACAGATAGCCCTTTTAACGAATCAGGTCTACCCGAGTATATACTGTATATAATACATTAAATATTAAATTATATGAATATTAATTTCCAAGCCCAAGTACCTACAATAAAATTTAAAACACACTCCTCAAATATTTTCGAATATGTGTATAGGAGAAGGTTACCTTCTTATTGCTTTTCCTCAATGATAACACACAGATTTCGGTTAGATAGATAATAAGATATACATGGAAGCAAAATAAGAGACCCTCAAAATCAGATAAAAATATATACATGACACCTGCTCCTCCCCCTGGCACTCACTATCATATTCAGTAGTTTGGCTCAACAGGGTTTCTCTCGGCTGGCGTGGCGCGTGGTTTTGGCTCAAGCTATAATGTTCATAGAAGAACTTTTGGACTTAATGCAAATTTTTTTTCATAAAAAATATTCTAACTTTAGCGTCACTAGTGACGAAGTGGCATACATTTTGTCTCAGAAAAAGCCAACTCTGGTATTAAAAGATATACAATTTGCATTAACTATAGGGGCACTAGTGACGTCCTGGCATACATTTTGTCTCAGAAATAGCCAACTCTGTTATTAAAAGATATACAATTTGCATTAACTATAGGGGCACTAGTGACGAAGTGGCATATATTTTGTCTCAGAAATAGCCAACTCTGTTATTAAAAGATATACAATTTGCATTAACTAGTGACGTCCTGGCATACATTTTGTCTCAGAAATAGCCAACTCTGGTATTAAAAGATATACAATTTGCATTAACTTTAGCGTCACTAGTGACGAAGTGGCATACATTTTGTCTCAGAAATAGCCAACTC
>JAGDQP010051984.1:0-12337 GCA_022664845.1 Lepisma saccharinum | reverse complement strand
ATGCACTAACGATTGGCACAAGTTTCATTTCGGAATTCAAATTTTTGGTGAATTCGAGTGTGAAGCTGGCCCCACAAAATTGAATGTCACATAATTTTGCGACGAATTGAGCACAAATGAAACTTTCTACGGCACAGTCCAGTACAAATAAAGAACAAACGATTGGCACAAGTTTCATTTTGAAATTCAAATTTTCGGCGAATTTGAGTGTGAAGCTTGCCCCAAAAATTGAATGTTGCATAATTTTGCAACGAACTGAACACAAACGGAACTATTTCTGCACAATCCGGCACAAACGAAGCACAATCTATTTTTACAAGTTTCATTTCGAAATTCAATTTTTTTGTGAATTCGAGTGTGAAGCTGGTCCCACAAAATTGAATGTCGCATAGGTTTGCGACGAATTGACCACAAACAAAACTTTCTACGGCACAATCCAGCACAAACGATTGGCACAAGTTTAATTTCGAAATTAAATATTTGGTCAATTCGAGTGTGAAGCTGGCTCCCCAGAATTGAATGTCGCATAATTTTGCGACGAATTGAGCAAAAACTAAACTCCTTGTTGCACAATCGGGTACAAACGAAGCACAAATGATTGACACAAGTTTAATTTCGAAATTCTTTTTTTTTTTGAATTCGAGTTTGAAACTGCCCCCAAAATTGAATGTCGCATAATTTTGCGAGGAATTGAGCACAAATGAAATTTTCTACGGCACAATCCGGCACAAACGATTGCACTCGTTTTGACCTTTTTTCCGTCTTTAGGTTGCCAGCTTCATTCATGCCCAAAATTGAATGTCGCATAATTTTGCGACAATTTGAGCACAAATTAAAGTTTTCGTTGCACAATCCGGCACAAACGATTGCACTAGTTTTGGTCGTTTTTGCCGTCCTTGGGTGGGGGGGCAGCTTCACGGAGGTATTCTATTGTACCGAATCATACTTCTATTTCCATATCTTAATGACCTCTTACTCAATCTAATATAAACTAGCTTAATAGCAGTTACAAGCATATTTTAAAATTCGAATACATGATAGATGTCATTTCAGCATTTAGTGACCCGAATTATTATTAAGGACTCCGGATGAACGATTTAACTCACTGCATAGTTAGTGGTTTGGGAAGATAAGGATCAAAGCATATTTTTTGAAAGATTTGACCGTAAATACGTGTAGTAAGTTACTTAAGATTAGCTGAACGTAATTTTAGAGTACACATTTGCGTATCTATCTATATATTAAGAATATTGCTGTTATAGAAAGAACATTACGTATGAAATATGGCGTTAGCTAATGTAACATTCCAAGGATTCAATGGTGAAGGAGACAATGTAAAATGTTATTTATCTAGATTTAAGTTGCGTTGTCAGGTGCATGAGGTGAAAGAATGTAAAATAACTACACTTTTACTAACATCAATAGACAGTAGTGTGTTTGAACGCATTCAACATGAATGTAGTCCTTGATTAATCAGTGACTTAACTTTCACTGAATGACAAGATCTATTACTCAAACTGTATAGACCAAATTTTCGCACTGAACGATTCTTGGTGCAGAGAACAACTCATCAGGAAGGTCAACCATTAACTTCTTTACGAAAATCGACGACGTTGTGTAGTTTTGGACCCCACCACTCTTACCGGTCAACTGACTTTCCGTGCCTTAGACACTCATTTAAGGAAACGATTATTGTCGATTGATGACTTATCCTTCGATAAAGGATATGTATGAGAATATAAAACAGAATAGTTATTTATTATCCAGGAAGTTAGGTAAATTAGGAAACAAAAACACGGATGAAAGAAGCAAATGCCGCAACTCCAAAAACTTTACAAGATTTAGGTAAAATCATAAAGAGATTTGCTTTTTACAATTACTAAAAGGTGAACGTTTTTGTTTTGTTTTCCAAAATAGAGACACGTGTCTTACTGGTTGCAAAAAGATTGTCTACCGGCAATAAAAGAAGAAGCAACATGAGTAGTCCATAAGTTAATATACAGACACTAGGAATATTTTTCTTTGGAGGAAGTGTGAATGTCGGAATAATATATTATGAAGGGTATGAAGCTGCTAACTATTCTCTTATACAGTAAGCTATGGGAGTCATATTTTTACTAATAATGACTTTAATAGTTATATCTACGACAAGAAAGTTGCCAATAATAATTCGGAACACTAAATGCTCAAATGTCATCTATTAAGGTTAATGTAAAGCAACGATCTATAACGAAAGATGGCAGCACGACCTCCATATATGTCTAATATATTTTCACTGTTACACGAAATTTTATTGCTGCATCTACAAATTCAAGCCTAGAGAGTTCAAACTTTGAGGGGTGAAAGTTAATAACCAATTCAAGAACATGATCGATGCCGATTTTTAATTTCCTTTCTTGTTCATTGTTGAAAGAGCTTCATTGCTATAGGTTTTGATATTAACAACAACAATGAGGCGATTTCAACAATGAAGGAAAACGAAAGTAAAAAAATCGGCATCGATTATGCACTTTAATTGGTTATGAACTTTCTTCCCGGAAAGTTTGAACTCTCTAGGCTTGAATTTATAGGAGCAGCAAGGACATTTCGTGCATCGGTAAGAATACATTAGACATATACAGAGATGGTGTAGCCATCTTTTATTGGAGATCGTTGCTTAGATTATCCTTAAGTAACCAAATATTAAAATAACTGCTATTAGGTTAGTTTGTATTAGATTCAGTAAGTGGCTGTTAAGATATGGAAATAGAAGTACGATTAGGTATAACAGAATCACTTCCAATTAGATTAGTTTAGTATGTGTTATATGCGTACAATTAAACATGCAGTAATCTATATTTCAATAATACATTACACTACACAATTCATATGTAAAGACATGCACCATTAGTTTTACTAAATTGGCAAACCATGCACAAGCTAGAAGTAGGTAATACCTCTTCTAAAGGTTATCCATAGGTTCATGCTAAATTGTTCCCCTAATAGCACAAAACCTGCCCGAGGACATCCCGTGGAGCTACCACCCAGGACCACGGGACGATCCCGGGATACTCCCATGGGACGCCCGGGACAGCCACAGAACTTACGCGGGAATTCCAGATGTCCGCTTAGGTCCCGGGAAACGGACGACCCGAGGGAGCCCCATGGGATGCCGATAGGATATAACATTTTTATAATTCTCCCCATTTATCGGGTAAGTGTCGTACACAAAAAGTACGAAGTAAAATTGAACATCAAGTCCTTCAAAGTTGTTTGATACATTTTAATAATAATAAAAAAAGTAACCCACCACGATTCGAACCACCTTCGTCCTACCCCAATTAACTCACAAACCGTTATCCTAACCACTATACCACTGTGAAGCTTGCTAACAGCGTCAAAAATAATACTTTAAGGCGCGGTTGGTAGGATATTTCACATAAACCTTCATAACACTATTTTGAAGGATGTTAATACGTGCGCTTTCGACTATCTGCATACTGTGGTCCAACGTTGTGAATTAAATATTTTCTAATTTTTATCACAAATGTACAAAATTCTACAATTTCTCGCTGCTAGTCGTCCCGTGGGACAACTGTGGGATTCCCACGGGAGCAGTCCTATGACTATCCCCGGCAGGATCTTCATAGGATCCTCTATTTCTTATGGGATCGTCGTGGGACGAACGGGATCCAAATGTGCGCTCCTAAGGAGGGCTTGTGCTATGTGGGTCCATTTCAATGTATGGGTTACATAACATTATATTGTCGTAAACCAGTTTTCAGTAACACTTAATATCTTGTAATATATTGACTCGTTAAATATATATTAACTCTTAATATATTATTAAATCAGGCAGAATATTTTACTTTGAAACTCACAAGAACGTACAAATATTTATCTTCTGTAGTCGTCTGCCTTAATTATATTCGTCTAGATAGAATGCACCAATATATCGTTACCTTGGAACCAGCAGTTACTATGTCCACTTTTGTTAGTTTTGAGAAAAACTAGTTTTAAAATTTGAAGTTCGATTTAAAGTTTGTATCAATTCACTTTATTTTTAACATTTCTAGCCACTTGGAGGTCTTTTTTTTGGGATGATATATTCGGGGTTGATGCCTTTCAGTACAAGGTCTTTGACTGCAGTGTTAACTCCATTTTCCCTAAAAGTGGACAAAGTACCTCCTGGTTCTAGGTTGACGATATTCTTCATGACAGAACTGCATTTGTTTCACTAAGAAACTTTTTTGTCATATATATAACTATTAAAGAATTTCATCATTAGTAAAAATATCTTACTGTTAACAATTTCATATTCTTCACAATTTATTATTCTGACAAGTACTGCCATCTACCTCGTGGAATAATGGTCAGCGATCTCAGTAGTCAGCAGACAGCGCGCTCAGGCCTCGTTGGCTTAATAGTTAGAGCGCTTGCGGTCGTCTGTTCAAACCCTGCTCGTGCCATGTGGGTTTTGTGGTGGACAAACACCGTGTGCGTGGGTTTCCTCGGGATTCTCCCGTTTCCTCCCACTTTCTTCATTCCACCAATCATTTCATCACCATCCATCCGATCTGAACCAAAATTGCCTAAAGGACTTTAAACTTTAAATTCAAAAAGCAGTTAGCGCGAGATAGCAGAGAGAGACGGTCTGAGGAACTCACGAACTTTCGACGTGCTTGAGTGATTGGGTTCTACTTGTGTAAGAAGTCTCTTTGCGAGATTTTCACCCTCCTGAACATCCCAAGGTCTACTATTTCCGATGTTATAGTGAAGTGGAAACAGAGGGACGTGTACAACGAAACATTGTACAGACCGACCTCCCATGTTGACATCCAGAGACTGTAAAATGTCAGAGTCGTACAGCGTAATCGTTAATCATCCATGGCTACCATCATACAGGAATTCCAAACTATATCGGGATCTACTCCAAGCACCATGACTGTGCGGAGCGAAGTGTGGAAACTTGGTTTCTCTGACCAAGGAGCTGTCATAAGCCACACAAAACATGCAAATGTCAAATACCGCCTCGCGTGGTGTAAAGAGCGTCAAAACTGTTCCATGGAACAGTGGAAAACTGTCGAGTAGAGTGATGAATCAATGTGGAGATCTGATAGTAGGGTGTAGGTGTGGCCAATACCTGGTGAATGACATCTAACAGCTTGTATAGTGTCGATATGTAGATTCTAAATATCTTTGGTGCCATTTTTTCTTAGTCAGTGTTTAGGTGATTTTCAACATGGAGTCCAAGATGGCTGCCATTTACTGACTTCCTTAATATTCATGGCACGCTATTGACCTGTATGTCAAATTATGTTTTAGGGATCAATAAATACGAATTTATAATCCAAATAGGTCTACATAGAGTTCTTCAAATATTGTATACAATGTGACGCAAATAAAGTACAATAAATATGAATTACATTATCTTATATAGTGTTTTAATTACTAATTATTCACAAACAAAAGTTTTTAATACTATAGCATAAATAACTAAATATAGTGGACAGAATTATTAAAAGCAACATTTGTATATATATCTTCTGAATCACTATTGTCGCTGTACTAATATCGATAGTCCTTTACATTACTACAGTTACTGCATTTACAAAGGGCAGTGCAAACATGAGAATTCTTTAAGCAAACACATTTTTCAATTGCACACATACCCTTACATCCACATTTGACAAGTTTAATAACATCTTTGGGTGCAGGAGTCTCCAGACATTTCAGTAGAGAAATTGCTTCTTCGCCACTTACCGTATTTGCCACCCATTGCCAATAAGTGGGGGTGTAATTGGTCGAGGGTTTTTGTATCCCTTTCCGATAATGCAAATTAAGTTGGATCGTAGATCGTGGAGCTTCAGTGCTCCAAGGGTTCTAGCCCTCAAAACTTTTACTTCTGAAAAGATGCCATCTTAACTCTGGAATGGTTAAAATGTTAGTATCTTTCAAAAAAGCCAAGTTGGTAGATTTTCAAACAAAGATAGATTGGACAATGGATCCACATTAGGTTCCCCAAGTTGTTGAAAAGTTGTTATAATGCCATTATCATACCGAAGATTGATGTACACTTTTATCCACTATTCTTTTGAAATGTCTACAAATTTTCCTCGCCAGTCTCCACCAGTGTAATCATGTAAACCTAGTAGACCTTTGGCTTTAGGAACACCTATTGCGCGACACTTTTCATTGATATTAATTTTTATGTGTTTGCTATCTCGACCAGTAACTAAAATCATTTAATTGTTTACTAGGTGACTTGAAACCAAGTCAATCAGCAATATGAAAATGTCAGCATCTTGCAAAAACATAAATCACATAATTATCATGATGGTTCACTATATCGAGTACATGAAGATAAATAATGTTAGCTTCTTCATGTGTATGGTCAGTTAATTCTAGATCGAAACCATTCGTCTAGTTACTGTGTACTTTACTGCCGATAACAACAACAATCTTGTTCTCACTAGCAGAAAAAACATGTAGTAATTTATACTCCGCCAAATGTGATTTCATATTACTGTGTGAAAGAAACGCCTTCAGTGACACCAACGTTATGTAAGTACTATTAGTAACAGTTAATCTAATAGGTTCTGTCAGTCCAATTCGTTTCTTACGAGTTTGTCCTTCAGTGAATTCTCAAGGTATTGGTCAAATATTATTCTCCCCTCAGCGTATCCATTCGTCATTTTCATAATTGTCTCGGTGAAAACATTTGCAAAATGTTCACAAGTTTTCATGGCAATTACTGATTGTACAATTACCGTTCCATCTATATATGATATAATACACACTTTCTCTATTGGAGAATTCAACGAGGATTCTAATGATTCAAGTATAATAGAACATTTACATTTCTCTCTTTCCGCAATAAATGAACTTTTATCAGATGGAATATATCCATCGAAAGTAAATAATGATCTTGGTATTACAGAGAACTCGTAGTTTCCAATTGCATCTTTCAGGTTTGTAGACATTTGAGGTCTGCACTTCATAACAATAAAACAACGAGCGGGAAGTTGCCTATCTTCTCGAATTTCAACCAATTTATCACCAATCTTAAATGCAGTCTTCTTGTTGCACGTACTGAATATTTTTAGTTTCATTCTATTCATTGGATCCCAAATTCACATTTTAGCGGTTTCACGTTCCAGTTTATTTGTTACAAATTCTTCGAATTTCAATTTCCCTTTTTGGTCACAATTCAAAATTTCATCCTTTTCAGATTCTGGAACCTTCATAGATGATGCAATGAAACATTAGTGTGGTGTTATCTCGGCAACATGTTTTTCCTTCAGAATGATCACGAATTCTGTCTTTGACAATGGCTGCATTGTGAACAACTCTTAGCGCCATGGAGGTCAGAAGTTGATAGTGATTCCTGGGCTGTTTAAAATGGAATAAGAACTCAATGTATGCCTATTTTGATTAGAAATTCGTATTTCCTGACGCCAAAACATATAATTTGACATACGACTGAACAGTGCGTCATGAATATTAAGTAAGTCAGTAAATAGCAGCCATTTTACACGTCATATTGAAAATCACCTAAAAATGTGTAAGAAAAAGTTGTGCCTTTTTTAATTGGAAATTCGTATTTCCTGTCACCAAAAATATATAATTTGACATACTGGTCAATAGTGTGCAATGAATACTAAGGAAATCGGTAAAAGGTAGCCATCTTGGATGCCATGTTGAAAATCACTTAAAAATGTGCAAGAAAAGTGACATCTATTTTGATTTACATTCGTATTTCTTGACCCCAGAAACATATAATTTGACATACGGGTCAATAGTGTGGCATGAATATTAAGGAAGACAGTAAATGGCAGCCATCTTCGACATAATGTTGAAAATCACCTACAAAATGTGTAACAAAAAGTGACACCTAAGATATGTGAAATCTACATATCAAAATGAAGAGAATAAAGGAATTATATCAAACTTGGCACAACAATTCAGCTGAAAAATATTTCAAACCCTACTATATTGAGTGCCAATTTTCCCGACTTGTACTTCATTTGTAGGGGATGTCCCGATATATACAGCGTGTTTTAAAATTACACCGATAAATGTCGAGGATGATAGTACACCAAAAAAAATAAAGAGAAACGTTCCAGTGAACCGGGTTGAAATTCGTTTGCATTTCGGAGCTACAAGCTACCGAAAGCGTGGGAAAGTGAACTTCAGAGCTTCATATATATCTTGCACCACGAACAGTAGAGTTGATGCGGTATGGCACCATCAACGACTTTAAACGTGCCCTATTTTAAAACGCAAAATTAAAAATTGTGCGAAAGGGTGCGCAAGGGATTTCTCAAGGGAAGTTTTCTGAAGTAAGAGCAGGTCGAAATGAGCATGAATTAAACGACACAGTGTGACTAAAGATGACATATGTCATCATCAACATCAAACGGGGTAATGATATTTAATCTCTTAGATAACAAATAAGCAGAACGTTCGATGAAAGTATGCAAATGTACTCCTGATTGTTATGTAACCATGACGGGATTTAAAGTATTTGGTAGTGTTTGCTCCAAACCATTCTGTTCAATGGACCCCGGCAAGAAGTGAGCGCCTTCCCACGCTCATAGAAAGCGAGTGCGCTAATCTTTAGGCCACCATGGGGTCCCTACCAATTCCATTGTGATTTACTAAATCGACACGGTTTACATCACTATTTGTTGAGTTATTACGTCATTTATGACGATGTTTCGCTCACTTCGGACTTCTCTTGCTCCGAAACTATGTTTTATTTAAACTTTCTACAAAGGAACTTTTTTTCTTTACTGAGAACTCTTCGCTCCTAGAATATTGACCTGTAATTTTTGTCTTCCCTGTATAATTACCCATGATACATATTGACTGCCACGCTAGTTTTGAGCTTGGGGCCTCGTCAAGCATATACATTTCACACGTTTCCTTACCTTGGGAGCCGCGTTTAGGCAAGCGCCATACGGTCATGCTGTAACATACATGTTACTTCGGACTGATCCAAAGATGCCTAAAGGCCATACATAAAATCCAAACACATGATACGTTATGGGTGGCTTCTGCTTCTGGGATAAATCTTGGAGTTGGTTCCTAAAAATCTTACTTGTTTACCTTTTTATGGTTGTAATTAATATTGTGAATTTCGTCTTGAATATTTGCCTGACAGCTCTATGAACGAAATCAATACGATAGAATGCCGCGACGTAACATATTGTTGCATATACTTAGGGGTATTATTAAGAAATTATTGTGGAATGACAAAAGATGTAATTCAGAAAGTAATCAGTAATTATTAAGTAATTATTATGTCGTGGATCAAACACAACTAAAGCGGCGTCCAGTGAAAAACATGATTCTTGAGTCACGCGAGGTAAATATATCTCACACGTAGTAAACAATAACAAATAATATATTTTTCATTAAATTAGAAAGGAACGTTATCTTCTCGACGTTTTTAAACTATTTTGCAAGACACCGTGGCCCTCAGGGAAAAAAATATCTAGTGTGGCAGTCAACGTGTTAGTCATAGTTTAATTTTCACCGTCTAATAAATTTTTATTTCCCTTGTCAATAAGTGACTGTTTCAAGTTCCATTTGTAGGAAACAAATATTTTAAACCTTATATGTTGTTCAAACAATAACCAATATTCATAATATCAGGCAATAGCACACTGTGTTTTCGAAACCTTGTCAGTTGTATATTGCGTTTGCGAGATTATTAAATTCCTATTTATTTTGTGTCGCCCTTCCATAACGCTCGTTACACATGGATTGATGAATGTGCTTAACAACGAGGCACTCATTTTATTTGTGGTCAGCGATATAAACATGGATGGTGATAAAACAGTTCAACGAAACAGTGTGGAAACAAGGTGACAGATTTCTTTTATCGTTTGGTTTGATTGGATTATTCATAAAGAGAACAACTATTAAACAAAATAACCATGTAAACCTGCCATATTCATGTTGTGATAGGATTAGATTTTGTAATTTATTTCTGTTTGATGATGTAGTTTCTCGCTTGTTTATAAAATAAATTATGTACGTTTACAACTGAAAATCTTCTTGTGTTCCAAATAACATGCTGTCTGTCTGTCTGTCTGTCTGTCTCTCTCTCTCTCTCTCTCTCTCTCTCTCTCTCTCTCTCGTCATACCGGGACTGTCGACTTAAAACGTTTTTGCCACTAACTACAAATAGACCCCTACATTCCACGTCTTAAAGCTGACTGCGGTAGATGAATAATGCCCACTGCTTGTCGTGAGGCCCGTTAGTACTCAAGCAACTGTTTGGCAACCAAACGGATGAATTGCTCAGCAACCCGCGTTTGCAGGCCGCGTGGTGTGTCAAATGTTTGCACCTGCATTCTTTTTTCACATGATAGTATAACTTATGAAGTAGCATTGGAAGAGATAGCTGGCAATAACACCAGTCAGTTCTACAGGAATTAAAGGATCAAAGTACCCAGTTTTGGAGAGTATACTGCCAGGAAATCGAATCTAGAACTGTAAGAAAAAAAATATATGTGGTAACCATGAACTGTTTATTTATTTACGTCTTGTTTTACATGATGAAGGCCCTTACGACCTTTTCTACCACTCAACCATGAACTGTTAATTACTTTCTATTGAAGACAAGCTAGATAAATTGGAGACGGAACTTGCATTGACTAATTGTGACATCGTAGTATTATGAGAAGTGTAGAGGCAGAGAGAAAGTTAGTTGGAATTAAAGTCAAGACACACGTTGTAATTGTAAGGAAAAGGAATTTGAAATAGGCATTTTCTGTAAAGAGAAGCTGTTTTAAATGTAGGAATTGAAAATTTTATTAAAAGTAAAGATTATCTACATTAATTTTCTGAATATTTATTGCATACTATTTGGCAAGACTGTTGATGTTATTCATTTTAAGATTTAGTACAGCTATGGACAAAAAGATTCTCGCATGTCAATAGCTGACATTCTCTTCTTTCAGGAATATTACAGTATCGTATAAATTCGCTAACTTGCATGGATATACAGAATTGTCTAACATATTTATATGACAAATATCGTCCTGATATGCAGCCAAAAAAGGGTGATATATAACAAAAACTATTTTGCGTCGAAAAAAGTTCTAAGTCCAAAAATCGCAACCAAGTTGTAAAGTTCCCTCGTTTTACCCCGCAAAAAGAGTTTTTGTATCACAACAGGAATTTTAAATTCTAATGCTTACTACAACTTAAACATCATCCAAATCACTTGTGCCATCTGTTACTAAATGAATAAACTAGTTTAAACTACATTACTAATGCATATATTAACGCAACTGTTAATAAATGAATTCACTACATGATTAGTTGCATTTTTATTTCAAATTTAAGTATATTGCAATAAACACATTGGAAAAGAAATATGTTGTAGCTAAAATATAAAATAAATATATTTTTACCTTGTCGAGTCTTCTCAACATATTTTTGTAGGTTTCAAAATCCTATTTCATTACAAAATAAACAGCGATAAAACTATACTTTTCACAAAAGAACTTAAAAAATCAACATCTTTTAGAATGCACTAAAAGATAATAGCGAAGAACTTAAAAATAAAGAAAACTATTTACTAAGGGTTACAACGTTGTATTGGTATATACAGTATATATATGTATTCGCAAGTGAGCTCCCATGGGGTTCCCAGTTTTCGCGTGGGGTTCGGAATATACAATATTCCGACCACCAGTAGCTCAGTAGCAGTGTGTGCTCACGATATCAATTAAGTTCACTTGTCCCGGGTCCCAGGGTTCACGATTGTGTTCGTGAATGAGTATCAAAGTTCACTTGCACCGGTGCCCAGAGTGCCTTAGGCTGTAACTGCCTCGGTGCACACATAGGAACTTTATTCTCAATTTTAAGAAACTGTTTTCTTACAGTGCAACGTGATGAAAAGTCAATCCGTTTGTTTAAGGTAGTTATTCTCAAACTTTTGACAGGTTAAGTAATGTTTCTGAAGCGATTCACTTTTAAGCATCTTAAGCAAGCAGTTTTAAATATCACGTCACCGAAATTAATTTGCTGGTCTGGAGCAAAATATTCATTTATTTAATTATCTATTTCGGTTATTTATAAATATGAACATATGGAAATACATTTTGAAAATGTACATGACCTCACCTAAACTTACCTAATCTCACGTTCGCATGGTCACTAATTTTAGATAATGTACGTAAAATGCAAGAAAGCAATTATTAATAATAAACATATGAAAATATATTTTGAAAACATACATGAGTGTTTTCACTCATATGTTTTATGTGAAAACATACAAACATACACACCGTATCTCTTCTTCAATATATTAAACCCAATTTTCCCCTTTTAGGGAGAT
>JAGDQP010051983.1:0-13892 GCA_022664845.1 Lepisma saccharinum | reverse complement strand
TCCTAACGCGCCTAAATTTCCGCCTCGATTACTAGGACTTTTTCTTAAATTATTTTTTTTTATGTACTATTATTCTTTCAAGTTTGTCAGTGTTATTTTGCAACAACCTGTATTTAGGCACTTCATTTATATAAATTGTTTCAATCAAATCTGAAAGCTCGTGACATGCATATTTAAATTTCTTCTCTCATGATTCTACTAGGATAACGGAAGGAGCAGTAATTGATTTTCTTTTACGAGTAACAAGGGGGATAGAGCTGTGAAGACTTATAGAACAGCTATGTCCGTGAATGAATTGTTATTAACGTCCTAAACGAGCTAGTGAGCTTCTTAGGACAGAACCTACGCTTTTCGGTAAAGTGTACACCGAAAGTCTAATGCGTTCAATGGACCCCGGCGGAATCTGAGCCCGTGACCAAGAAAAGCGAGTGCCTCTCGCTCGACCACCTCGAAGTTTCGTTTTCCGCGTCTGTCTGTCGATTACTTTCAACTCAGGAACTACTAGGCCTAAGAAGGTAGTTGAGGTGTCGTTGGAAAGGGCTCGTCGAGACGAGTTCAAGCCCATATTATTAATCCAGATCGCAGGGGAGGGTTCCAAGTTCCAGGGGTCACCTTTTAACTCGGGAACTATTAGAACTATGAAGGTATCTCAGGTGTAATTGGAAAGGACTTGGCGAGACTCGTATAAAGCCGTATTATTCATCCAGATCACAGGAGCGGGTCCGGCTGACAATGTTCGTTCACCCTGACGCAGCTCAGCCTGTGTCAAGGATAGAGACAGCGCAAAACGTTCACTATTGTTGTTGGAAACAAACAACAAAAAGAGGGTTTATTAGTCTCGTATTTAGCGACATACTTGGCGCTTTGTTCTTGTGAAAAAGTAATTAAGACCAATAAATTATTTTGAATGAACTTCTGAATGGTGGAATATGAAAGGAATACGAAGGGGGAAAATGTGCCTTCTTTTCCATTTGAAACTCATCCCTCCTGCCATAAACTGCCTTTGGCAATGGGAGAACCATTGTATTATGACACCGATTGGGTTGTGCTTTTCGGGAGAAAATTCAGCTTGGTTTGTTCATACAATTTCCTTTCTTTCCATTCATTATTTCCAGTCTGGAGAAAGGCTCTTCAACTTCTGCAACCACCAACCTAACGCGGTCATAAAATTATTTATGTACAAAGCAGTTGTGGCAGTGCTAGCAGCATTTTGTTGTGTTATCTCTCTATTTCTCTCACAATCTTATCACTCATATCTTCTCTTTTTCCTGGTTCAGAGGGATATATTTGCAGGGCGACGACTGACAACGTATTGCAAAATTAATCTCTTCCATGGAGAGGCATGGAGAGGGCAAAATAAGTTAGTGAACGTCGATGGAACCTCCGAAGTCCGAACTGTCATTTTCTTCCAGCGAGTTTATGATAATAAAAGTGAAGAAATTTTTACAGGGGGCTCTTTGTTTTGTAACGGGATTACAGATGTTGGCTGTTTGACCAGGGTGAAAAATTCTTCCAGCTTCTGCGAGATTGAATTATCCGTGTGGTTCCAACCATCGTCCCTAAACACTGAACTAAAAGTATAATAAACTTTCCATTCCATTATAAATGTGAAATTTTCAAATTTATTTTGAATCGTTACTCACAGCATATACGGATAAGTGGAATGTTATGGATCATTCGTGTAATAAATTAATTTTTTAGAACAAGTATGAAAACACTATTTGAAATATTACACCCCCAAAAGGGGGGTGTTTGCAATAATGCATCAGGGCGCGTTGGGGGTGTTAGGGCCTTAGAGGTGTGTGGATAAATCACTGGCTTAAACTGCATGCGGGAGATGATAATAGGACAAGGTTTCTTGCAAGAAGGGCTGAAGATTCTAGTTACACCACTCATAATAACATACGGAACATAGTTTGAAACAGGATTGGACTGCTAAACAAAGGGCCCTACCCAGGAAACGAAAGAGCTCTAGTGCTAGTGGGTGTTGTAGAGCGTGTTCCAAATACACCTTTCAAGGGCCTTCAATACCGTTCATGGTAGTGCCCCCCCCCCAAAAAAAAAAAAAAAAACTGTAAAAGCCCTTTGGATTATTAACAAGAGCCTGTTTCACGAAAGTACTTGTCAAGTTTTCACTTTTCGGTTTCCATTTACAGAGGACTGTCACAAGACCGCCAACCTTCCACCACAATATTTATGTGTACTGTCATTTGGTTGCCTAGTTTTGAGAGTCAAAAGTTTACTAACAACTGAATATTGCCTACTGTAATCACACTCCTTGCACAAAATGATAGAACAGTGACTGAATGAGAACAAGGATTTGTGGCGGAAGGTAAGCGCTCTTGAGACAGTCTTCCGGAAATGCAAACTGAGGAGTGAAAAGTTGGCAAGTACTTTCGTGAAACAGGCCCCAGGTCTCAAAATACCAAGTCTTAATAACGTAAATATTGCGCCTTAAAAGAGTATGAATGTATTAAAGCCTTGTGCATTTATCATTAAACATTACAGGCCCTTTCTAGCGATTTGTAAGGGCTCTACAGACACAGTAGGCCTGCTGAGATTATAACACTAACACTACCTTCATGTATAAGTCTTGTGTGTGAAAATTGCTAATTTTAGACTCAGACTATGCAAGACCCTAACGCCACAAGTAGTAGAAAAAGTGGAGTAAGTAGTCTTCTTTATTGGGTAACATTACGCTTCCAAGACAAAAGGACCGGCGCGGGTGAGTGGGACACCTGGGAATTTCCGTGTTTCTGGCCGGGCCTGGTTTCAAATTTCCTGGAACCTTCGGAGCTGTACAACTGATCTACGGAGAGGTTTCTCTGAAAGAAATCCTGAGCAAACACAAAGCTAGCGGACATGACAATGCTTGTGAGAATTTTGGCACTGTCAGGGACTAGCCTACGTATTAATAACTTAATTTAACATTCAGATAATACATTATTTAAATTTTAGTTCGACCGATTCTATATACATATAAAAAAAATGTTTATCCACAGAACAAAAATGGAGTTTAACAGACTACAGCGGGATTTAGCCTGGCTCGGCCAGGCCCGAAATCCATTGAAACTTGTATATGTTTTCTTAAATTCAAGGTGCATGTAGGTGAAGAATTATTTATTGCAGTCAATAAATCGGATGCTGTGGTATGGCCCAGAAAAGTTGAATCCAAGTACCACGTACACACTTCACTTTTTCTTCGTTCCAGTAACGTACAAGAATATCTAACTGTTCCTTCTGTGAAACTTTGTTCAAAGACTCATCAAATCACAAAACAAAGTCACTTTCTTTTTCAACTTTCTTCAGTAACTCTGCTTTGAAGTTTCATCTGTTTAACGATATCACTGTCAAGAAACATAATGGGAAATAACTTAACAGCGTTAGCTGCACTTCTGTTTGACTGATGATTAACCACAGTGTGGATGTACCACAGTATTTCTGCACTTGTAACACTGTCTTTCTTCAAAAATTTTTTTCATCCTTGACTGTGACGAAGATCCACTGGATGCACTTACAGAGTGTGTAACAGATGCTGCTTGCGCTGCCAATTCATTTTCTAGAAGACAACTGCTGCTTTCAGTGGTTGCAGATGTTTGCACGATTAGAGCTGGTACACAATGCGGTTGGAGCACTGTTTCGTTTCCCTGAACCTTTCACAAAACGACTGATGTCCATACTCTGCAGTTTAGCATCACACATCTGCTTGTGTTTCATTCCTTTAGCGTGACTTAAACAGCCTGTTTACCAATGTTACTTAACCCAACCTTTGTCCTACACATAGTACAGAAGAATGAATTAACGTCATTTTCCACTGGTTTTCGCCATTCAGAAAATCCAGAATTCAGGACCCACGAATTACTGAAGACTGTCCGTTTTGCAATATTAGAATGCCTTTGAAACACAATCCTTTCAAAATCTGAAAAGACAAATTATGTACAATTAGATGTAAAGGTTATAACAAATTATTTAAAAAAAAATAGTTTGTATTAAAATAGTTGGTTTCGCACAAACATTTAAATCTGCATTGGGCATTGCAGGTTAGATTTACTTAGGCAAGCAGAAGGAAACCGTGAAGGTTGAAGGATAAACCGAACATAAAATCAGTGAAACTTATGCGAAATTTTTAAATGTATTGTTTCTAACTTTGTAATTTTCAACAAGAAAAGAAAATTAAAATTGTTTATAAAATTTCCAGAAATATTACGAATTTCCCTGATTTATCCAGATAAATGAAATTCCCTGACTATTCCAGGTTTTCCAGACACCATGCCAGGATGTCCCTGTTTCACCAAATACCGGGATGGTACCCTAAATAAGGTCCTGACCGATACCTTCCTCATCCTATTCCTAACCCATCCCGACTCGCACCAAAGATGTCAAAAGTCCATAAATAAGTTCAAAATTCTTAAGTTTGCTGAATGGATTGTGAACGATCAGAAACAATCTGGTATATCATGAGAGACTAAGGGCAGTCAGCCATCACAGAAATAAAAATGTTTAAGCTGGAATTAAACGTAACAGGAACAGATGATCATTGAAGCGGTTAGAGGATAAAGGTGTCATGTTACATTTTTCCTTCCACCTTCCTCCACAAACTTGTTTGTCTGTGTAACATATCCCCATCATCGTTTCTGAATCTCTTTATTCAGACGAGGAATAACTTAAATGGGGTGTTGTAGAGCAAGAATAACACACAACACTTTCATCCATCACCAGTTTTTTTTTTCTTTTTTTTCCGAAAAATGTAACATATCACCTTTATCCTCTAACCGCTTCAATTCCCTGTTTGGAGAACAGGAAACAAAAGATCCGTCAATTAAGTGAATAGTCCACAAACTCGCTTTCTGTGGTCGTGAAACTGAGTTAAAAGCCGGTGGTTGTCCATTACACGCACCGAGTCCACTTCAACAAAAAAATGTAGAACCTATTCCGAAGCTTACAATCTCGTTTAGAACGTTAAACACAAGTCAGAAAACAGAAATGTTGAATTCATATACTTGAAGTCATTTTCGCTATATTTTCCTTACCAATTCTCGTCATCACTATTTTTTTGTGTGCGTGTGTGTGTGTGTGTGGGGGGGGGGGCTACTTTTTTTATTTGTTTTTCAATTTTTTACCAAAAGCTTGTCACTTTCTTGCTTTATGTGTAGAGTTTCTGTACATCTGTCTGTAAATTATAAATATAAATCTTATAATTTAGGCTTTGTATTACTGGCTGAAAAACTCCACTTTTACTGGTGAAGTAATATTGTTGCCTTCAAAGGACACTCAGATTCATAGAAAACGGCCTACGAAAAGCTTTTCTAACTCTGAAAGTTGAATAACTAGGTATCACTGAATTAATATATGCAGCAAGCACAACATGCAGCACCTTATTTTAAATCTGTGTTGAATACTATTTTCGTATTATCACAATATGTGACTTGTCACCCTTGAAGTGCACCCATTGGTGATGTTTCTGAATTTAATGTATCCATTATCCTAGGTAACCAAATCTATGAACTACTGTAAGAAGAAAAATAAAAATAATACAAGGGCTGTTCAACAATTATTGTTGGTGGCAGAAGGAGTTCAACCATGATTTTTGTTCGTAAGTATATTGTTATAGAAGGCTTTAGTAGTAAGTGTTAAAAATTCCAAATTTATGGCACTGATAGCGGCAATATTATGTATTTCAGGTAGTGAGTGAGTCCAAAATTATTAACTATTGATCAAAAGCGTGTGTGTCCAAGTTAGTCCTGTTTAAGCGAAACAATGAGCGGTTTGTTACTGGATATGTAACCGTGTATGAAACCTAGATACACCATTGCGATCCGGAATATACGCAGCAAAGCGTGCAGTGGCGGGATCTCCCCCATTCTTTAAATTCAAAGTCCCTCAGCCTTTGTGTAAATTCAAAGTCCAAACACCCACTGTAAAACTTATGGTCACAATTTTTTGCAACAAGGCAGTTCTCCTAACTGATCATCTCGAACAAAGACACACGATCACTGGATACTATTACGCATAGCTAATTCCAAAATTAAGGGAAGTCCTCCTGCACCAGGATAATGTACCTGTCCACAGAAGGCATCACACTATGTCTACAACTGAAGCTGCAAGTTTTGAACTACTTCAACAGCCTCCATACTCCCCAGATCTTGCCCCAGCGACTTTAATTTGTTCCCTAACTTAAAGAGGCACATGTGCTTCAGTTTTTTTTTTCACCAATCAGGACTCAGTCACTCCCTCAAAAAGACAAATAAGATTATAACTGTCAGCGACAGAAGCCAGAAATTTTTAACGCTTACAACTAAAACCTTGAATAACAATATACTAACGCACAAAAATCATGGTACATCTCTTTCTATATCAGGGACAATAATCGTTGAACACCCCCACGCATAATAAATAAATAAATGAAGAGAGTAAATGAATATAGTTACCATACCTGTGTGTATTTTCTTATGTTCTGCGAGGTGATTACTCTGTCGGAACTCCTTGTCACAGATGATACACTTGTATTTTTTCTGCTCCTCGTGAATTTTGAAATGATTTAACATGCAAGTGTAAGTTTTGAACAATTTGCCGCACGTGTGACAACAGAAGTTTCGGAATTCTGAATGTGTATTCATATGATACATGAGCGATACCTTGGTCTTCAGCTTCTTGGGACATTTATCACACTGGTACCCTAGCGAGTGAACTTTCAAGTGATTTTTCCATTTCGTTTTCTGAGCAAATTTTTTAGAACAAAATCTGCATTCATATTCCTCGTTATCTTTACGTTTTCCATCATCAGGACTCCCATTCGCTTGATCAGAACTCACATTTGTAGATACGGCGCTATTATTTGATGATGTATTGGGATCAACACACTTCTGGATACTAGCACCGTCAGTTCTCTGAACAACGTCAATAGTGTCCTGAGTTATGGTTACTTGCAGTTCATCGGTACCGGTACAGTTGGTATTCAAATCGGTCACTTGAAATTTGCTGCTGCCGAAAGACAAAGAACTATTGTTTGCATTGGACAATGGAGCCAAATCAGGTATAGTTTCCCCTTGAACAGTGGATACTGAAGTTTGTTCTGTACGGTCAGAATGACTAGACATCAGACCATAGTGTTGAAGCTCGGATGAAGTACTGGTGTTTGCTTTCCCATTGTTGTGACTGTTAAGATCAATACTAGACAAGAATTGTTGCTTTTCCGCATTGTTGTGAACATTAACTCTTTCTTTCCCTTCTTGGATTCCTATGAGCTGTGCAATTTCATTAATTTCAATATCTGTTATTTCTCTGTTACTATCTTTTATATTCAATTCATCTTGGGGAGTTTTTTCACCATCCTCTCTTAAATTCTTCACGGAAAATGTTTCGGGACATATTTTGTTGCACATACTGTCTACAGTTGTTGTTTCTTTTTTGATTCCTATTACTTTTTCATTATTTCGTGGCCTGTTTCTAACTTTTTTCTTCTGACGTGGCAATTGTTTCGTATTGATTTCAGATTTGGAGGAAGAGGATGTCAGTAACTTCCGAAGCGTTTCCTGGGTTTTCCTACATGTGGTTGAAAAATCCTGCCAATCCGATAGTTTTCTATCACAGTCCGAGCACAATTTTTTTGGTAAATCATCGTTGGTTTTAATCTGAAAGATAAAACAAAATGATCACTTATATAGATCATGTGTTAAAAAAAATGTTGCTTTAATCATAAACAAGGGTCATTCAGGACTGGTCAGACTTTTAGTCTGTTAAACTTCAAATAATCATTGCATGACAAAACAAAATCTCTCTCTCTCTCTCTGTGTGTACCGTATTCCCTGGTAAGTTTCCCGTGGTCGTTTACTCATTTATTTAATTTTCTTTTATGGGCTGACATGGAAAATTTAACACGTTAGTCTCACGCCTGACGGATGATGTCCGTCGGCGATGACTTCCAGGGGCAGAGATGGAAGAATTTAGAGCCATGAAGATATATACGTCGACTTTCGTGGAGCCAATCATGGTTCGACTGCCACCAATCCTGCTTTTCGCACCAGAAACGAAGCTTTAGTCCGTTCGGACGCCATATCTAAAGTGAGTTTTTGGGTAAAGAGATGATAGATGATGATGCATTTGAATGCGCTTCTTGTTCTATGATAAAAATAAGTCACAAAGAGAAATATAGAAAATCTCTTACAGCTTTACCAGATCCATTACTTTTGTAAATTTTCAAGTGTAGCGAAGCACAAGCTTACAACAGACAATTCTTGCATAAGTGGCGCCGCAATTTCATGATCTGATGAAGTAGTGACTGAAGCTTTCGCCTGCAGACCACACTAGAAATATATCAAGCCCGTCACTGATGCAGGGAACAATCAACTATCACGGGGCATATAGTAAATTGCTAGTCTATATATTGCTTGTCTTCACCCTTACGAAAGCATAGGATGAAAAAAGACGAAGAACTACAGAAATGTTCAGAAGTGGCTGCATTAAATCCACTTAATGTAAGTGTAAAGCAACGATCTCTACAGCTAGGTGGCAGCATTAACTTCGTACGTGCCTAATGTACGAGGGCTGGAAAGAAAGTAATGGCAACACACCCAAAGATTACAAACGATTTGTTGCTCAACCTGCGGACGCTTACATTCCTTCAATATAATCCCGGCCATTCTATGACCCACTACCACACTGCTGGAAGACGCTGGGCATCAGTAGTAGTACAGTTTCTATTGATGTTCTTAAAAGAGCGCTCTATTGCTTGTAAGTATCCCAGCACGTGGTGCAACAATGTAATGTGCGTGCTTTCTACCTCTACGGCTAACTCTCTCGCCGTCGAGCGTCAATCCACCTCCAGAAGAGACTGAATCAACTCTACGTACAAGACATCGAGAAGAGGACTCATGGCACGTAGAGAATCCTCCATACTCATATTCTTGTTGGAACGCTGTTAATCCACGGTCCACCATCCGATATGGCAAGGCTTCATTACCACAGGCTTCTTGGGGACCTGCAAGACATTCCCTCGCATTCCTGCCGCAGGCCACCTCAATCTTAATCCATGCATGCTGATCCAACTTCAAAAATATAGGGCGGCCCAATTTCACAACAGCACCTCACAGTTGCGTATTTCTATCTGCGCGCAATGCACCCACTGATAGCACTGGTGCTCGGATTTTTAAGGCGAACACTTCGAAAAATATATAATTTGGAGCGTACTACTTTTTACTTTCTCAGCAGAAAAACGTCTCGGTCAATCCTGAACGACCCTTACACTGACAAGGATTGCCTTTATTATCTAATCTACTCCATGGCTAAACCTTATTTCATCCAGAAATATCTTCAACGATTTTTGGGATAGCCTTACCAATAAATGCCAACATCTGTATCAAGCCACAGATTAAAATAATAATAATAAAGACAAAGAATTTAATATAAAACTATTTACAACATATGTTGTGTACACTGCTCACAAATCTAATTTGATGTATAGCAACTAGGTTATTTAGTGTATGAAAGTGTGTCTTAACATTTCAAGTAGTCACGTCTGGCTGTATGTAAGAGAAATGTTTATTTCTTCTTCTCATTTGGTGACTAATATCTAATGAACCGTTTGTTTTAGCTTGTCGGATGCCATTTGCATGCAGCATATATAAATTCAACTAACAGACAAGAAAAGCAACAAGATCTGAGCAAGTTTGAACAGTGACTATGACACACTGGATACTGTTCATGACATTTTAAGTCCAGATCGAATAAAAAAAAAAAAGTAATAACTTCGCGAAATTATACTGTTCATAATATGTCTTGTTATAGATTTTTACATAAATTCTTGCTGCGCTAATTTTACACAATATAAGTCTGAACGCAGACGAACAAATACAAGACTCATACAGCCATTCGTAGTTTCGAAAAAAAAAAAGTTTACTTGAAAATTTCGTAAAAAAATCTTCCAATTATGTATCAAAACATCAACCACTGAATTTTTTAACGTTTTTCTGCAATAAACATCAAGATTTTCATTATTGAAACAAAACATCTTGTATAATTTTGTAGGTTATAATTTCCTAGTCTGGGGCCTAATCCACTATAAGCACTTTTCGTAATGTACAACAAACTCAAGGTTTGAACATGGCGTAAGGTTTGCAAACAGGATTTCTGCGTTAGATTAATCAAAATATTTTTCATTTTAACAAAAATTAGCAACATTTGGTTTGCTGTACTAAACTATGGCTCCAAGAATATTATACAGTCACGTAGGAAACCCAAAGGTTATTTCTGTCATAATAATCTACGGACGGAAAGGAAATAAAAAGATACTAGTACGGAAACGCATAATGGAAACGTTCGTAAAAGATAAACAAGTGGACGTACCTAAAATGCATCTTATCCCACAACGAAACTCAATACAATAAAACACGGTAAACGAGAGATCAGGATAGGTATAGTTTAATAGATTTGGCCAACCTACGGCACAATGTTAAGAAGGTGAGGGCAAATCCATGTCCTGCTTAGCTCTGCATGGTGACAATATAACCTTGTACCAATTGGGAAGTATGAAATTCGGATTTCTGACATGTTCGAAAATTATACTGAATTTCACCAAAATAAGAGCTCAATAATTTACAACGGTTAATATTCCAAATTCCGAAGAAAACCACGTCTTGAATTATGCGCTGCAAAGATCAAAGATGTCTTCCTAAGCCCAACGTCTTGAAGAGACGATCCAGTAAGCAGAGTAATGCCATCAGCATTCAATTTTTCATATTTTTATACAGCACAGCAGGAAACGACGGGTATGTTTCATAATGCTTTTAGATAATTCAGGTCATTTATCTGTGCCCCACTGAAACAAATATCGACCTTCTATGTTTCAGAAATTGAACATTTTTACTTTCACATCAGTGAGGCGATCCAAAACGAATCTTCTCCAAGTTGTCATCTAACGTACAAGGTGAACTACGACTTCAACACCGTTAAAAAAAAATACACAAGAAATAATCAGGACAGACAGACCATAATGGGCAGTAATGAGTATTTCCATTTCTCTCGTTTAACATCTCAAGCATGAGGCAAAGTAAACAAAAGTTTAAAAAGCGAAAAAGCAAAATATTATTTTTATTTATAAGGAAATAATTAACAATAATAAGGAGAACCATAGAGTTATAAAATCTCTCCACTAGAGTCAGGACTGGCGCTGCTGACGCGGCGCCACTTGAAAGTTGAGCGAGAGAATGTTTGTTTGGCAACAACACGTATTGTGAGTTGCTGTGCTTCGCTCTTTGGTATTGTTTTAGTTGATTCGTTTGTATTTGAGAAGAAAATGCCGATCTCCTGTGCAGCTTACGGTTGTACTAAGAAATATAAGAAAGGAAGTAATGTATCGTTTCACAAATAAATGATCATTTAATATTATTGCGTGAAAAATGTTTCATTATATAAGACGCTCTTTCGTGTAGTTTATGTCTGCTAGAAATATCAAAGAAAACACAAATGTTTGATGAGAAGGTATTTTATCGTGTTTGATACATAGTTATAAAACTGTCCCTCAATGCCAAAGAGAAATATACATAAAAATAAGTATTCTTACATTCAGAAATAATGGATCGTTTTCATTTAAGCCTATTGGAAATAAAGTGTTTATATTCGTGTAGAAAAAATATATCTGTCTATCTAAGCCTATAATGTGCTGTTCAATTTTATTGACGGCTTTAGGCACCTAAGGCTCAGGCCGGGATAGGGGAGGGAAAAGGATTCGGGAAGATGTCGGTCAGGGCCTATGTTGAATCGAACCCATGACGTCCCGAATTTTACAACAACGCTCTACCACTGAGCTACGGCGGCTCGGTAAGTAATGTGCTGTTGAAAAGACTTGTTAAATTATTAAGAATAATGATGATGATGATGAGTGTTCTGCCCGAAGGCAGCTCTTGACCTGAAGATCCTAGAACTAGGTGAACCGCTGGTGATTTGCTATTGCCTTTCATCGCACGAAGATGACGTTCTAAGGACAGGACCTACAGTCTAATGTGGATTCCGAACCACCTGTGTCCCCGCTGGGAATCGAACCAGGAACCGTGATAATAACCACTATTAAGACAATAGAAACAAATTTAACATCGCAACAAAAATAGATAAGAAACGCTTCTTATCGGTCACCCTGGTTGGTAAGAGGAAAACTCGTGAATTCTATATGCCTTATATACCTGAAGTCAGACACAATAATATACTTAATAGATATGACTATCCGTATTGTTTATGATATAAAGTCAAAACAGAACATTTGAAAAGCTAGAAAAAACAATGTCGTTTTAATAGTTACCCTAAATTTAAAGACAGTCTTCATTTTCAAATAACTTTTCCGGCATCTTCTACGCTAACCAGGGAAGCCATTTTTTTTTGTTTTTTTTTTTTGTTTTTATCTATAGAATGTCACTTTTGATAGATGGTAGCACTTAAATATCAAGTTAAAGCTGTCCGAAAACTCGATATAATTTTCATGTACATTTTAATGACATACGTCTTGTATCAATGATATTTATTTGAAAATTGCCGACTATTAGTGTATATCCGTCGACAAAACCCTATTTTCAATTTAATAATTTTCTTTGTAAATTTATGCAGGTAAACCGTTCGTTGTATAAATTACAGATTAGTATTGTGTAATGTCACGTGAGTTGTATTCCTAATGCTGTATAATATTTTTAAATGTATCTGTTTAATTAAAAAAAAAAAATAAGTTATGTGGCTTTAAGTATCAAACGTTTTATGAAGTGATTTTTACATTAAATTATAACTTATACTGATCAATTTAATTAGGAATTGTTTGTATCTTACGTGTTGAATTTAACTAAGGTATAATGCAAATTCTCAATTGTTTTTCTTCATAAAAAGATAGTGCGTGACACATACAAATGATATAATACCAGGCAGCGCACGGCTCGCTGTTTCATTCCTGTCAAACAAACAGAGAAACAGTTGAATGTTCAACTTGCGCCACGCTGGGAATGAAGACCCACGTAGACGGTGGCGCCAGTTTTGCCTCTAGTTGAGTTTTATAACTCTATGAAGAGAACTCTTAACTTGCGGGAAGATTATCCAATTAATACTCACCACATCCTATCATCCAAAATAAATCTAATCTAATCTAATCATTGACAAACCAATAACAAACGAAGACATAAATCGTACAATAGGAAGATTGAAAACAAACAGAGATGAGTCGAAAATAGTCTGTAACGAAAGAACTATTCCGTCAGGAAAAGTTGACAAAAGAACATCAAAATTATACACCTCCGCAAAAAGAAGGGAAGACGGTCAAGACAGTAAAAGCAAATAGGTCATTATAGTAATATTACCTTGAAGATGGAATGAATGAAACCAAGAAACAAAACAGAGCAAACGAAATAGGAATACATGGAACGGGGATTCCACATTTTTTACTACTTTCTCACCCACTTCAAGCACTGCTTTAGGGAAAACACGTTTCGATTGACTGACTGAATTGTTATTGACCTCTTAACTGGGTGAACCGCTTTTATGCGTCATTGGAGATCTTACGTTTGTTGAGACAACCACTTGTAAGCGTCATGTTAGTTCCTTATCTTTTTCTGGCTATTTCTACCACGTATAAGCGTTGCATTGTGAGGAAATCTCCTGCCACCTACTGAGCATAATGGCTTTGTGCTTTTTCTGTATAAAAAATTTGCAGTGCCGCACAATCAGTGTGGGGAACATGTTTGACATTTGTTTTTAAAATGGCTGCCTCTTGGTTTCAGGGAATTTTCCACTGTAATATTGTGACAACTGATAATTTGGGTTAGATTAGGCTAGCGGATGCACCATGTAAATATCATAGTATTTTTTAAGATATATTACAATCGGATACCTATATCCAAGGCCACTCCAGAGGGCTCCAAAGTTAC
>JAGDQP010051982.1:960-13893 GCA_022664845.1 Lepisma saccharinum | reverse complement strand
ATGGTTTCGTCAGGTTGCAGCAGCTCATAATGGAAGTACTGTGCACAGCTCGGATACCGGACTCATACATATGGCAGTGTAATGTAGTGTAAATTTTATATATTGGGACATGTGTGCACCAGAAGAAGCTCCATTATATGGTTCGAAATATTGTTCGCTACTTTTTAATGTGACCAGATTTTGATCTTAAAAGAAAAGTCTAATGCCACTAAACGCAGGAGTCTACATAGGCGTGATTGCTTGTTGTACGCAGTCTCTTTCCTAATGAGTTTATGGATAAAACCAAAGATATGGAATGTATGGAGATCTAGGGAGATTACAGACGGATTCTTAAAAGAGAGAAAGCTAATCAAAATGCAAAGGACTTGCCAGCTTTAAAGTCACCATCTTATAAACTACCATTTTTATCATGCGCGTTAAACTGAAATCTGAAACAATTTCTCTCTACCTGCTTTCATTACAATGGATAATATGAAGTAAATGAAAAGGATGTGTCAGTTTTAGAGTCATTGATCTCCCCCACCCCTTTCAGACCATAAAGAATCCAACAGCGTCTGGTTCATCTCTCATATGTACATACTGAAAACTTAAGGGACGTTATGGATAAACATGCAGGACAATTTTTACACCTTCCTCTATTCACTCGTGTTCATATGGAGTCGCTATTAACGTTTCTATATAAAATTACAATGTAAAAAGTTAAAGGTTATTACTCTCTGTAGTTATCTCTGTTGTTCTTCCATGCTTCGATATGAACTGCAAAGATAGTTCTCCAGCTGACTTCCTGCCACAATTCTTGGCTTGTAAAATTATTTGGTCAGCAATGAGGCCAAAGTCTATTTTCTTGTTCACCAAACAAGCATTTAAATTCACACTCAGTCTGAAAATCAAGCATCATAGTAATTCTGGTAATTATACTTGTACTACCAACATCAATTAAATATGTTTAATTAATTGAATCGGTGATACGAAAAACTACTTACCCCTTTAAATAACAGCAAAAATGAATGTTAAATGAGAGGACCAAAAATAGATCAATACAAGTACTCAATGCCCGTATTGCATGCAAGTGGTATCTTCAGTTAAATTAATCGGAAAATAGTATTTGTCCTGAGGTTAAACTGTTTTGCCTTTCAGCAATCACGCCAGGATGGGCAAAGAAATAATCAAAGTCCTATTTAAAAATGAAAGCATCTCTGAAATAAAGAAAATCCAACATGCACATATATAATCCTAATACATTAAGTTGAGAAATTGTATGTAGAATCTTGAATAAGGCGCAACTTCGGATACAGATATATGGTGTGGCGTGACGTTACATAGTAATTATTACAGATTCATATTCTCTTCTGTCACCATTGAGTGAAGAAGATCATATCAAGGCACTCAGTTTAATGTTCGAACATGCAATCCAGATATTTGTATAAATAATCGTGGCTCATTCTCAATCCACTGCAACTCTTCGACTTGATTTGACGCGTGTAGACTACAGAGATCTTTTTCTCAATACAAGGAATTCCAGTTGAATTATGTAGGTAGACTAATCTAACCTATTTAATATACAAGCTTTACCAGAAAATGAGGCCATTACAAAATTAACTCACGTGAACTAAAATGTTAATTGTACACAATATTACGGTTGACAACAGTCGATTGCAAACGTCTGATGGGTTTCAAACAGATCAGGTAGTACAAAGTAAATGGTCTCTACATAAACTGGTGGAACTGTTGGAAACTCAGTCAAATGGATTCTGTGTTTAGTTATTTTAGGACAAACACAGAACATTTACAATATCTATCCTCCAGTCATGAAGGAACAAAAGAAAAATTCTGCTCATTTCTTGTTACTATTATTTGAATTGTTTTGAGAATGATATTGTACAAGGTATATATTCGAAACTTTCAAGTAGAAGATACATAATCGTACTTACTACTGTTGGGTGAATAATCCTCGGCCATGCAGCTACTATTTAGTCAAAATTCTTGTAATTGTGAAAGATTTTTTCCCCGTCTGTAGTGGAACGTATCTCGCATTTAAGATAGTATAGTGTCGAGTCTAGAATCATTTTCCTTCATTAACTACTGCTTCTGGATGCACTGCAAATGCATATCATTTCCATGAACACTGGCCGTTTCCGACTGTTTCTTGTTTTGTTTGTTACACTGCCCAGTTCTTCTTGTTTGCCCAGTTCTTTTCTTCAAAATTTGATAGTCGTCAAAATCGGATATTCTTTAATCGTGGCTCTATTAAGCCCGACGGAGGCGTTCCTTTGTTGCCTGGACTAAACCACTGTTCCTGAAATATTTTCTATTTTAAGCTTCAAGTAAATCAAGCTACTCCACAGAAATAATCTACCATTCATATCTTAGACGTGTGAGAGATAAAAAAATATCGTAATAAACTTCTAACGTAACCATATTTTCAGTGCAATGGAACAATGTTCATAAAGGATTAGAAAAAGAACAAAGAAACGAAGTGTGTCGAATTTATTGACATTGTATTGATCTCGTTATTATTGTAGCCCCATATTTAAAAATTATAGTTTGATGAATGAATAAGTTAATACTAGAATCTATGTACAGGTTACATTGGTGAACACGGTTTTTGTCACAAGCGACAAAACACCTGATTTTAATGAGTTTTTCACGCTGATTTCCAATATGTAAATCGTATTTCTCCATCATCTACAGTTTTTGGTGGACTGATGTATTTATGGGAAAATCCCTAAAAAAATCCATTTTTTTTTACACTTTTCATAACCCTGGCTCTTATCGCCTTAGCAATATAAACACAAACATTACACAAAATATAACCTTGATTTATACTCAATAATCCTTGCTAGCTTCATTACAAACGCATTATTCTAACAAGAGAATTAATATATTTTCATGTACACTGTATGCACTGTTCAATTTATCATTTATTATATTGCTGTTTGAGCTGTAAAATAAGGAAAAAGTACGATTTGCCTTACGCAAACACAGATATGAAAATTAGGGTTTACAACATGGAACAATATATTGGTAACTCTCTGCAGAACTAGAAATGCAAAACTCAAAGAAATAATAAATATAAATTTAAATTACTTCGGTTTACCTAAAATGTCTTAGTTGTTGATTTCCTTCGCTGTTTGGCATCTGGAACATCTGTCTTAGGCGTCCAACAGTAATCTGAAAGCATTTTTGGGTTCAATTTATTTTGGTACCTGTTTTCCATGTATGACATGTCGTAGTTTTCATCGTGTTCATCACTGACCTCATCCAGGTTTTCAGGAGAGAAATCCAGGTGGGAGTCGAGAAAATGAGTCTATGAGGGACATATTACACCCCATATCTTTGAATGTCTTTAAGAATACGCTCACAATGTAACAGTAATTTCCTAATTTCACAATGGAGTTTTAAAATTTTCTAAAATTTCAGAGTAAACAACAGAGCTTGTATACACTCGGTCATGAACATAATCCAGAAGAATGGAAATTATTCATAGACTCCTGTAAATCAAGTTTGAAAGCAGTTCTTTTGCACAATGGGAATACATTGCCTTCTTTACTTTTAGCTTATGAAACTTACACGAAGGAAACATACGAAAATATAAAAATTATCTTATAGAAAATTAAGTACGATAAATATAATTGGATCATATGTTGTGATTTAGAAGTCTTTGATTTGTTAGTGAGCTTACAGCTCGGATATACAAAATAGTGCTTTTCCCTGTGCAAATGAGACAGCAAGAGAAAATAAGTCATTACATCAGGAAGGAATTGCCAAAGCGTGTACTAACTCCTTGATAGAAGAATGTGTTGCATCCTTCACTAGTGAGCTCTGACAAGATAGTTGTCCCTGCACTTCATATAAAGTTAAGACTTTTCAAAGACTTCCTAAAGGCGATGGACAAATGTGATGCAGCCTTTTATTATCTGAAGATAAAATTTTCTCGTGTAAGCGATACTAAAATCAAGGAAGGGATTTTTGTTGTCCCCCAAATAAGAAATGTGATCTGAGATGATAAATTTGACGACTTATTAAGCCCAGTTGAAAAAGAAGAATGAATAATATTCAAACGCGTTACTCAATTTTTTAGATTATAAAACGCCAAATTACTATGATATTATGGGCGAATTTTCGGGATTTCTCTCCCGAAAACTTGGGTGAAGTCAGTGATGAACATGATGAGCGTTTACACCAAGACATGTCTGTCATCCATGGAAAACAGGTACCAAAATAAATTGAACTCAAAAATGCTTTCAGATTACTGTTGGACGCTCAAGACAGATGTTCCAGATGCCGAACACCGAAGGATTTCAACAACTAAGACATTTTAGGTAAGCCGAAGTAATTAAAATTTTTATTTAATATTTCTTTTAGTTTTACATTTCGAATTCAGTAGAGAGTTACCAACATATTGTTCAATGTTGTAAACCCTAATTTTCATATCTGTGTTCGCGTAAGTAAGGCAAATCATGGTACTCTCTCCTTATTCAACAGCTCTAAAAGCAATATGATAAAATGAACAGTATACACAACATACATTCAAATATATTAATTTTACTTGAAACAATAATGCTATTGTGATTAAACTAGCAAGGATTATTGAGTATAAATCAAGGTTATATTTTGTGTAAACTTTTGTGTTTATGTTGCTGAGGGGACAAGTGCCAGTGTTACGAAATGTGTAACAAAGTGATTTTTCCATAATTCCCTCTGTCACGCGAAAACTGTGGGTGATGGAGCAAAACGGATTACACATTCGAAATCAGCGTCATAAACTCCTTTAAGATCAGGTGTTTTGTCGCTTGTGACAAAAACCGTGTTTACCCGTGTAACCTGTACATGGATTTTTAGTATTAACTTATTCATTCATCAAACTATCATTTTTAAATATGACGCTACAATAATAACAAGATCAATATGGTTATTCGTCATGCAATCAATGCCATCCGGGCATTCGTCTGGTGAAACTGAGGAAAAACCTTCTCAATAAGTATGGCCAGGAGGGACTTCAAAAGCCATAATTTATACATGTCCTTGAAGAGTAAGATCAGTATGTCACATGAAAGAAGACCAAACAGAAATTGCATATCCATAAAATAAATTGAAGTACAGCAACCACAAAGGAGGACAGCAGGACCACACCTAATTTGCTCGAACGTATGTACTAAAATATTAATGCTCTACATATTTGGTTTTGATATGTCAACATGGGAACCAATAACCTGTTTGATTCAACCAAGTTACAATACATCATTTACTATTCTGAATTTTAAAACCCATGGTGCCTACTAATTCTTGCCCTGAATTTCCCTGAGCTTTCTAGGTTTTCCATCATTTTTTTTTCCAAATTTCCTGAGTTTTTAGAATAGTGCATGTAAATAATACCCAATGCCTTTTTTTAATCCCACCACCACCACCCAGTCCAAGCATGTTGTACTTTATTGGTATTTTACAAGTGATAAAAAAATGACTTCTTTAAAACATAATATTTGAACACATTGAGAAATATCCGGTCAGCAGTGGGAATCGAACCCATGACTTCCACCTTGCCGAGAAAATTCTCTTACCAAATATGGACAAGTTCCCCTCATAAATTTCCCTGTATTCTCTGAGTTTTTTAGATGTATAAAATTCTCTAACATTCCAGGTTTCCCAGGGTAGTAGACACCCTGAAAAACTTGTTCGTTCTGCAAGGCCCTGCTGTCCGAAAAAAAATTGCATAGACGTGAAGTCAAGGAGATTTTAACTACAGTCAAAATAACATATTTTTGCACAATAATAATATTATAGACTGACCGATAGGCGAACGTCAAGAAGAAAGACTGTACGCTTTTGTGTACTTTTATATTTTAAACACAAAGGTGTAATAATATACTGCATGGCACAAACACACAAATTATTTTAAAACATTGTCGGCACGATTGGACCAAAACTTACGTGAAAATCAATGTTTCAGAAAATAACATCACGGATGCTTATGATACGTTCTGGGGCAGGGTGCCTACAAAATTAACACAAACCAAATTCATGATTATACATACAACGAAAAGACGAAAAAATGTTGGACCTAGCTGGAAAACCGGTATCATCACGCCCGAACTTACAAGATATCTGTTCCCTGAATAACTAGATTTCTACATATGCTGTCTATAACGTAAAAGTTCAGAATATTAAACCACAAAATGATTGGACAGAACATGAAGAATTACTAAAATTCCCTCGCTTTTCCCTTACATTTCTAGGTTTTCCAGACCATTAGACACCCTGATTCATGACCTGAAATTAAATTTCATTATTTTATTTACATGACTCATGGCACCATTTCACTACTCCTCTTTTTTAACACTTTCATGACCTGTAGAGACCCTTGGGGGACTCATGCAAGCAAAATCTCTTTCTCATTACTAGCCATGGACTTTTACAATTAACTATGATTCTCACGTAGCTTTTTTACAGTTGTTAGTCCAGCCATGCATGTAATATCTTTTTCAATCAACAAGTTATATCGATAAATAGTATCTACAATAGTGCCATCTTCGTAGTAATTACCTATAATAAAATGTACAGAATTAGACTTACATGAGTCATCCCCTGCAAAATCAACACACTTTGGTGCAGTTTTTAACCCGACTATCTCTGATTTGTATGAAACTTTAACTACTCTTGGACCTTAGTTTCCGTGACAATTTTTAGTCCCATATGTATTTTCATTTGAAAATTATCCAAGGTCAAATATTTGTTTTATAGATCGGCTTGTTGAGTATTATGTAAAAGCTTGTTTAATTCCCTGTAGATTGCACTTTATTTCAGCTCCCCTCAGTGCGCTCGACCTTTAATTATTTTCAAATGAAAAGGCATATGGTACTAAAAATTGTCACAGTGAGTAAGGTACATAAATATTTGAAACTCCCCAACTTTCATAAAATCTTAGATATTCGGGTTGGGGGATGTGTTGATTGCGTATGGAATAATTCACATGTTTTATCTCTGTGCGATAATACTCACAGAACCAGTGCCATCCTTATTCTTTAGTACAGGGCAAGTATCAACCACTAGGCGCGCAAGGTTCTGTTTTTGCTTCGTTCTGGGCTGCCACCCATATTTTTCCACAAAGGAATCAACTATTACTCTATTGATTTTGTACTTGTCGAGAATGATTATGTGCTCGCCACGATCCATTTGCAGAACCAAGTCAGGATACTTCTTCTGTAATAGCTTTTTCAGATCTAAGTCTACGTCCAGCCTTTCTCCCTTCAGGCGACTTGAAACTTGTACGTAACACAAAGTTGCTACTGGTACTAACTTCATCGTTATTGCAATGAATGATCTCTGTTGCACAACTTTCAGCACCGTGTGTCACATTCGATACTATATCAAGAGGTGATCATTGCCTCATTTTCTTGCACTTTTTGAAAAAATTTAACCGAGGACCTGCTTCTGGTACCAACAACTTTATTGTTGCTTCATCTAGTAAATATAAACTTTCTTCATCTATTCTCTCACCTAGAAAGAAAGTTGTAATTATTAAAATACTTACTGTCGTTCAAGGGAATTAATTTGTTTTGTATGTGATGCTACCTTGCAGGAACATCCCCACTAATTCTTTTGTCGAGATACTGTCGTTAGCAATTTTTTCTACCTTCCTTTGTTACAGTCGAACAATAATTTGTAACGTTTGGAAGGAATGATATGCAAAGCTGTACAGGAAAGAAACACTGCGACCATTGTTTTCAAAGATATAGCAGACTGTTTTAACCATACGTAGCACTACTTCCATTGTATTCACCTAATATTCTGAGATACCAGGTATAACTATCATTATTCACTCTCACAATTAAGTTCAAGGAAAATGGTGTTAAGGAAATATACACAAGAACTACTGTATGAGAGATACACAAAAACTGACCACTGTCGTGACAGGGACTTGAACACGACTATCCCAGTTCAGGTAGGCTGTAGTAAGCATAACATTTCCTGAAACGGGGAACAATACGTATTCTTTCGTACAGTAGTGCAATACTTCCAGCAAGATAAAAAGTCTAGCGGAGTGCCTTTGCTTTTTACTTCAAAGCAGTGAGTAGCCGGGAGATCATTTGACGCGTAAGGAATGCTCTACATACACAAACAATTGTCTATTCTTGTTGTAACGCAGTGGTTAACACTAGACCGTAAACTGGAAGGTTCTGTTCTTAGACCCGGTCACATTTTCTATATATTTCTAAACAATTTCCCTATCCATGAGTATACTCTGAAAACGAATACGAACACTACTGTATTTTAATGAAAGATTTCCCTGCCGCAATTATGTTTTCATAAATTTTACATGTACAGTTTACAATAGGGATTTCTAACGTGGGGTGGTTAAGTGAGGTGAAGAAATTAATTTAGCTATTTCGCATGTGAAAGCAACCAAATTTTAAAGCAATTGCTTTAAAATTTGGTAGTTTGTACGTGCGAGATAGCTAAATTGAGTGTTTTATGTTGCTTGTTGTTTCTATTAACATTAAGATACTCAAATTTGCTTATCATATTCTAAGTCATGAGAATATTAATTAGCAAACAGAGGCTATTGTGTTGCTACAGTTATTTTTGTTCGTGAACCAAATAAACTAAACGAAGTAGTTCGTTTGAATTGGTCTTTTTAACAAACTGCAGTAGATCTCGACGAACTAGCCTCTTGTTTTCCTACAAAGAATCTGAGACTTCATTACAAGAGAGTAACGGTCATCCATCGGTCTTAAGGTTTATGATTCAACCGACGCCTTTACTCTTCCAAATTACATTTCTAGTTATTCGTTGCACTCATTCCCTTGTGATCTTAGGTGCCCGGTCCAATACTCGATGGGGCATAAGTGGTTCAAAGCAGGATAAGCAGATCCGGATCTCGGACTTTCCGGATATCCGAAACGCGTATCCAGATATCTAAAATACCCGAATGCAGATGGGTTGTTCAAATATAACGTCAGAGCCCTTGAGTGAGGTGGTTCAAGTTTTATTTATTTTTGTTAGGTATCTATATATTAAGGATATGAAATCTGCTTAATCTTGCTTACAAGGGGAGAAGGGAGTCTAAAATGACTAAAATTTTGCTTACCTAATATTTGAACGACCTCATATTCAAAAGTCTTATCTTGATATCCGATCTGTAATTTGAATATCCAAAACTCGGATCCGGATATCTGAATTTTATTCAGCTCTCCGAAACTCACATTCGGATTTCTGAAGTGCCGCTAGACAAGACGAAGTCATTGAATCCCAAATATTAATAATAATATTTTTTAACACTTGCATACCTCCTTTGAAACATCACTGGAAGACAGGTACGTATCCAGAAAGTTGGTTTTGTGAGGGCTCCACGGGTTTCCGGAGATCCAAGGTGTGACAGGGCGTAAAAATGAAACGCTGGAAGTTGTACTTGCATTAAACTGAGTTTTTGGGGGGTCTGGACCTCACGGAACTGCTGGGAGATATATCTGCTATGCACATGTGTTATGCGGAGAGCGATTTGAAATTTTTTTTCTCCTTTATTTAAACCAAAGGTCTAGTACAACAAGTAAAAATTAGTGACTACTTTGAAGTGAATCTTCAACGACTCTGTACTACAATATACTGTAAAAAAAAGCAACTCAACGCGGGCACTGAATGTGTTTCGTAATCAAAACAAGGAGCTTGGGTGGCCGTGGACGGTATGCAGTTAGTTCCCAGACCCCCAGTGGAAATTTTAAGTAAATATATTGTAAATCGTTTGATCTTGGTACCTGATAACTACAGGCTACCAAATGTCAAAGAAAATAACATTCCGTACAATGACATAAAACTTCGGTAAACTTTATTTTTATATTGTCCAGTCTAGAGTACAATGACGAAATTTAACTATTGTGTCTTCCGGGCAGAAATGCCTCTTATTGAGAGGAGGGATTCTTTTTCACAGGGACTGAGAAAAAGTCGCAAATGGAAATTGAGTAAATTCGGTAAGTATTAGAGGTATAAGCAAAGTCTAATATGTTGTGTAAAACTTTTAGTGAACAACTTGAACAAAAACCCTAAATTGCTGAAGAAAACGTAATCCATCCAAAAATATTATCAGCTTCATCTCAACAATAAACATATTTATAAATTACTTTCCACTTGTAGAAATATGTGTTAGTACTACCTAAGTATATATGTACCAGTATCGATATCCGAAACCCGGATCGGAATCCGAAACTCTAATCCGGATCTTCGCGGATCGGGATATCCGTTATCCGGATTCGTTTGGCAATCCCTAGTTCATCACCCTTTAAACCGTATGTATCGTTTTAGGACGTGATCTTTATCCAACAGAAGGCAATCACAAAACGCCATCGGTTCATCTTGCTCACCGAACTTTAGACATCTCTCCTTCCTAAGGGTACAACACCGACCATTATCATAACAAGGCGAAAACACTGCAAGAATATCATCACTTCGGCAGACCTTACACTGTTGAAATTCGTCGAACAGCTAGAACATTGGTGGATGGAAATTTTGCGTACAATACGTTGTATTACATAGACATATTCACTGTTAAAAGCAGTACATAAATGCTTAAAACCTTCATGCAGTAAATATTCATAATTGAGAAAAAACGTAGCTACAAACTTTTTGGTGGAGAAAGTGATGGTTATTGCAATGTTTAAGAAAATCATAAACCTTGGTGTCTACTAATTATGTTACTTGAAAAATCCTGAGATTCACAGGTTTTCCATGATATTTTTTTTTCAAATTCCCTGAGTTCTTAGTAAGGTGGAACATGTATATAATATGCAATGATATTCTATTAATCCCACCACCACCCAGTCCAAGCATCTTGTATACGCAATTCAAAAAAGGATGGCCGCATTGATTACGGAAATTTTCAGCTGAAAATTCTCTAAGTTCAACTTCGGGTATCTTCAGAAACAGTAAACCAAAGATGCCAGGTTCGAGACCTGGAAGGAAAGATGTACTTTCGCAATCGTAATGATACAGTATTTCGAAACCATCCGTACATCTGAGCAGGTGATCGTTTTGTCACCTACGTTTCCATACGTAAAAGCACATTTGCAATGAGAGTGATGACAGCAAATTTAGTTCTCGCATTCATAGTACAATAAACAAGAGAAAGGAGAGAAAACAACAGCATTCGCAACGTATATGAATGTCATTGTCTTGAACACCGAAAATTCAGTCATGTTTCTACAGAAGGATTTCTGTCTGAAAGTAATAGATAGATGAGTTCAGGTTAGCTCAGTGGTAGAGCTCTTGGCTTCTAATCGTGAGGTGCTGGGTTTGAATCCCGTTCTGAAAAATGTATTTTTATGTAGTGATATAATCCTCAAAGCATGAATAATTAGATACAATAATAATAATCAGTTTTATATCTATCTATACAACCATTTCAGGACACAAGTAATTATTATGTTTAAAATATAACATCAGAGAAGTGTTGACATAACGTTGGTATAATATAATTGAACGTTTAATACAAACTAAGTAAATGTGGTTATATCCAAAGTCGGATCAAGGTACCATACAGCAAATTCACGACCCCCAAAGTTCATACAAATTCAATATCATTGAAGCTCATGATCCCCCCGAACGATGAGTCACTAAAATACTAAACTGTTCTTCCGGAAAAGAAAACACAAGTTCTTTTCATGGGTCTAAAATGATTTTCTTTTTCTCCCCCTCTCGCAGGCAAATTCTATACTTTTGTCATCTGATGAAGAGTTGTTATTATTGTATCATTAACTAGTAGGAAAAATACTTGACCTTACCAGGGCTCGAATCCACGTTCCTGTAGTATTGGTTTAGAAAGCAAAGATTTTAACCACGAGCTACTGTTACAACTAGAGAAGTGTTGCCAAGATTTGTCTTATTGAAACACCAGCAGATTGAGTTACGCTAAGTAGACCATTTTGTATGTTAGTGATTTTAGATAAGGAAGATTAAATTTGATGAATTTCCGTCTGTTGTTTTAGTAACAGAGCAAGCCTGTGGATGATCTATCTAGATTTAAATAAAGAAAGTATAATTTATACTTGTAAAGGTACTATAAGAATTAACTTTGATTATTAAAATGAAAGTTCACTTATGTTACTATTATTATTTTTATTTTAAACTTGCGCCATTTTAAGACTCCTTGTGAGAATATTAACCAAATCGTTGCCCACAAGGCCCATGAACTACAATTAACCAATCACATGTCAGTTACCTGCTTGTTACTTGTCAGTTACTTGTTTCTTTGCTGCTCACAACTCAGTTCAATGCAGACCATGGACAGACATTCAGCTGTAATTTCGATTGTAGGAGTTAAAAGGCTATACAGCAACTGCAGCTTTGAGACGAATGGGTATCCCCTGGCAATGGATTCGGCAATATCGTACTGCAGGTCAGACTGACAATTTAAGATCTCCTGGTCGTCCTCATGAGTCTACCGAGTCGGAAGATGCAAGATTAGTAAAGAAGTCCGGTTAGACCCAGTAAGGACGTCTAGACAGATAAAGGAACCTTCCCATTTTTCTGGTAGTACGCAGACAGCTCTCCGAAGGCTTCGCCATGTTGGATTACGTGACCGTGTTACTGCCGTGAAGGAAAAGCTCTCGGACGAACACAAAATTAACCATTTCGCATTTTCACATGCGAATGTGGATCACAACTGGGAAACGTAGCTCTCTCAGATGAATCCATATTCAGATGAATGAGGGGCGCCGTTTTGTGTATCCCCCGAGGGGCACGCGTTATGACCCTGGATTTGTGGCTACTTACAATCGCAGTAGTCGTGTACCTATTTGATGATGGGGTTGAATTTCCAGTCGCCGTGCAAGACAGCTACACACAATTGAAGGACACTTGGACAACGCTCAGTACTTACTCATCATGGTGCCATTATTTTATTTATTTTTTTATTTGGGGACCCGCATTCCACCCCTGCCTCTTTGC
>JAGDQP010051980.1:0-13893 GCA_022664845.1 Lepisma saccharinum | reverse complement strand
TTCGTGATAAGGGCAACCGAGTTTTAACCCTCCGTATATTCGTTTAGGCAGAAAAAGTACTTACCGATATGATTATCTAAAAAGTAAACATATTGATGAGGAAGAAAAGAATCATATATTTTATCTTCTGTCATAAGAATGTCAAAGTATGTTCACATGTAAATTTTGGCTACTCGAGCGCAATTATTTTGAAAGATATCGATAATTTTGAAGTCAAAATCAATCTCTGGAAAGTGCACAAAAAGTGTAGAAATATCCTTATGTTCTAAAATTAGTGAAAGAAATGAATGGCATGTACACGGTAATGGATACTGGGTGGAAGGCACTACCTGTTGGAGGGTATGTTGTTCATTTCCGCCATCTTTAATGTCGCCATATTGATTCTCGATTGATTTTCTTATATGGGAAAGAGGTCGTGTAATATATCATTTTGGGTTAGAATTTTACGGGAAATACGTTTGTAAAGTCAGTTTTGTAGTAAATGAACTTTTGTGAGAGGTAAGGTTATACGCCACTTCTATGTGGCCAATGATGAAGTAGACTGAAACCACTCACTTCGTTTGGAACTCACGGAATAAATTAAACCAAAATAAATACAAATCCATGTCATTAGGATCGTATACACACACAAAAAAGTATTCATTTGGGTATCATTTGTTTTGTTATTTCAAAAGGAAGTGGGCGTTTTCAGACTATTTCATCATTACTTGCAGATGAGTAGCATATACCCTTACCTTTCACACACACACACACAAAAAAACATTTACGACAAAGCTGACTTTACAAATGTATTTCCCATAAAATTGTAGCCCAGAATGATATATTGCACCACCTCTTTCTCATATAAGAAAATCAATCGAGATTCAATATGGCGGAATTAAAGATTGCGGCCATGAACAACATACCATTAAACAGATAGTGCCTTCCACTCAGTACCCATTACTGTGTATATTCCATTCATTTCCTTCACCAATTTAAGAACATAAGGATATTTCCACACTGTTTGTTCAATTTCCAGAGATAGATTTTGACTTTGAAATCATCGATATCTTCCAAAGTAATTGCGTTCGAGTAGCAAAAATTTGCTTTTGCACATACTTTATATTCTAATCATGACAGAAAACAAAAATACAATTATTTTCTTCCCAATCAGTATTTTTGCTTGTAAGTTTAACACATCCAAATCATGAATGTAAAATAATAGTTTCTCTCAAAAAAGCAAAATGTTCGAATTCAATTTTTTCTAAGAAATCTTGGATAAGAGAAAAGCAAAGTCGTTTTACCAAAGTTTATGAGTATAAACCTATGTACTTAAAATACGTAAAGTTACTATTTATCTATTACAAATTGAGCATATTTAGCATTTTTCTGTTCTCTGAAATTTCAATTTATTGGACATGTACGGCTTTCCTATAAACCCATTTATTTGTTCAGAATTCGAAGTGTAAGTATTTAATGAGTATCGTTTTTTCATTAAAGAGTTTATAAAAATTATAACTTTCACGTTATGCAATGATTAATGAGATATCTTTACAGTATGCACTATTGTGTTGTCTTAGCTTGATACTATGAAAATAATTGCATGAAATTTATTTGAATTGAATTGTGTAAAAGACTAAGCATACTGAGACACGTCTTTCGAGAAATTGGAAAAATAAAACTTCTTGAAATGGAAAATAATAAAGTGAGATAAATTCCTTTGAAGTAGCCACTTTCTGCGGTTCAAAATCAATTTTGAGAGATGAGGTTACATCGCTAACGAATGTGAACATGGTTTAAAAGTTGAAAACTGATGCAACTTTAAAAGAATATTGCTCAAAGAACATTCATTTCTTATATGTCTAATTGATTTATGTTTCCAAACTAACAAAATGTTGACTGCGTACAAGATTAATTGCATTATAAAAATATTATAACATTAATTAATTAATGATAAAAAAATGTTATACAAAGGACGTTAGGGAAGTTTCCAATATGACTGAACAGTTGGACGCAGATTGTGGTAAGTCTAGTCGTGTTGAATGAGTTTCTAATCTCCACTGCAGCCGCCAGAACGAGCGCTAGATATTAGTTGCTTCTGGAGCAGTTGCGGTGGGAAGTGCTCTCCTGGTCAAAAGTGGAATATCAGAAAATTGTGCGATACAATTTGGCGTGCGGGTTGGGTGTTGATCAGTGTTTGGACGAAATGGTTCCTGTAATGGAAGAGGACTGTCCTCATATGGGTACCATATTCAGGTGGTATCGGGAGTTCCAGAGAAAATTTCAGCTTGGAAGACATTTCAAGGGCAGGCCACGCAACGTCGTCTTTCACCGAGAAGAACATAAAGTTTCTTCCCTTTGGATACCGCACACCATAACTTAAGAGCGGATGCCATGACGTGACGTGCTGAATGATGCCATAAGACGCACAAGAAATTTGAAAATGAAATATCTCAGTACGTGAAAAGCATCACAAGTGACGAAACTTGGTTTCAGAATTATGACGTTCCAAGTAAAGAACAGAGCAGAACAAAGTGTGGGTGTTTGAAGATAAACACACGTCCGTATAAATTCGAAAGTTACGATCTGTGAAGAAGAGAATGGTGGCCTACTTCGTAAACGTCAGGGGAGTTGTTGAGCGCATGGTTCTCGAAACACTGAAGAGAGCCGCAGGGAAGTAGCACACTGATGGCTACTTAGTAAGAGTTGTTCAACCTCTCAACAACATGGCTACACGACAAAGCACCTGTTCACAACTCCAGCATCTACATCAATTATTTGGCAAGTACTGCGCTTCAGGTGTTTTAGTATCCTTCCTAGAGCGCAGACCTCGCTCTGTGACTTTCTTCACATAAAGAACAGGTTCAAAGAGAGCCGTTTTCCAACGAAGAGGACCTTTTAAGGGCGTGGGATAATGAATGTTCCCATCTCCCAAAGGAAACGTAACAGAGTTGGTTCAACAACTGTTTCGAAGGGTGGTGATTTACATTTAACGTGGACCGAAATATTTTAAAGATTGTGAAAATTACACCCATATTGCAAAACTTCCCTAGTGCCCTATGTATTATAGTATTTCTTGTCACTTCTTGGTTTGAACTGATCAATGACCATTTCGAGATTTCATCATCGTATTCTGATAATTGTTCACTTGCATACCGCATTAGTTTTGACACAATAGTTAATTTTATTTCACTAATTTGAAATCTTTTCTCATGGATAAACTAGCTGTTCAGGAGCAATTATTTATTGGAAACCCGTAGGAAAAGTGTGAAGTTTCTGTCTTGTGATCGCCGTACATGTTTAATTAAGTTTCTGGTGTTATCAAAACCGAAATAAAAAATCCTTTAAACAATATTATCTTTTTCTTAACCTTTTTAGTTTAGTACTGTATCTTTTTATAATACAACTTCCATTAACAGTTAAAGTCTAAAATCTCAGTTGCTGTTGCTACACTGACAATAAAGTTTCCTGGTCTTGAGTTTTTATAATAATGTTTTGTCATTTCATGCACAGTCAGCAGTCTGTCTATTTCAATAATTGTCTTTATATCAAGCAAGATCTTTTCATTGTGCCTCTCACAGGTGACAAATGCTGAATTTTGTTACATTATCTACACTTAGCTAAATAAAGATTAATGTAAAGAGAACTTAATTCTCATTGTATTGTAAACCGGACAGTTAATCTGAGAACAGACGATTTTCTGTGTATTCGACTCCCTTAGAAATAGAAAACTACTATCGTTACCGCCTAGGAATATTAATGATAACTAATGTATCATCTGTCATTTCTGTTACCTACTATAAATATTTAGAGGTGCATGCTCCATTGATTGATTCCCCTCCAAAAGCATTCCATTTTTATTTCCCTACGTACTTTAGAGGAATTGATTTAATCATGCCATTTTAATAAAATAGTGCAGTTATTTATATATTGTTTGGAACTGCCAAACTAAAATAACTAAATATTATTACTGATATACAAACCCTTTAAAAATACACTATACATTCCTTATTTCTTATGGAGAAATCGCATGGGAAATTAAGAAAGAAGATGGAAAATAAATAAAGTATGAAGAGTAAGTAAAGGTAACAATGTAGTCTCTTGTGAACAAATATTTTCGAACAATTGTTCATTAACGACTGAAACAAATACTCAACAATGACATCTCGTACAGTTGAAAAGCAGGTAGGAAGTGTACGTTGTTCATTGAGAACGAACACGAAGAGAAAAGGCATGTTATCAGAGCTCAGAAACTTTCAAAATAACAGTACATGTTGACAAAGTTTGGTGCTGGTTGGGCAAAGACTGTTTTGGTCTCTAAATTAGACATCCGGTAATATCAGATACAGGTCCGTCAATTGCAAATGGTGGACATGGCTGAAAAGAAAGTTACATATCTAAGAAAGTAACTCCGAAATTAACAATGGAATCAAATGTGAAATATTTTGTGCAGAAGTGTTGACAGTGTCCATTCTAACATTGGAAAACTACATTTTCGGAATATACCACTAATACTCCTGTACAAAGCTTGTAAGCTTTCATATTAGGAGTTCGTTTGTCATGTTCGAAAAGCAGCCATACAGACGTCCTAATAACACCGAAAAATGTTCCGATCAGTTATGTAAATATGTTTTCTTTTTTTTTTCGAAAATATACATAGTTTGTTCTAAAATAATCCGACTATGGCAACATTTTCACCATCGTGCCAGATTTATGGTTGCTTTTTCTTTTATTAATATTTATAAAATTTTCCAATATACAGGCCTATATTTCGTACAAGAACCACGTCTGTTTGTATTTTTGTTTAATAGTTACATCCTGCGAAAGTGCGAATTGAGTAACTTTTGGGGTATCAGATTAACGCCTGAAAGTTCTCTGAAAGAATATGTCTAGTATTTTTATGATTTTACTTGAGTTCTTAATAATCTGACAGAAATCAAGACATCTGTGACAAATAATATCAGTAGCTTAATGAATCATCTGATCAGCTACGGATTTTCCGTTTTGTCACAAGGGTAGATAATACGTTTAACGAACCGGGGACATAATCTGAATTTAGTAAATATCAAAATATTTTATTTCATTGTAATTTAGTACTACATTATAGCTATTTACATGTAACGTTTCTTTATTTTCCAGTTGTATGTTTGCGGCTACAGCAGCAAGATGAATTCGCTACTTGATAAAATTATGGAAAATATTTTCAAGTTTGAAATTGATTATAAGCGATTTGAAATATTGAAGGATAAGGTTATTAAAAGTGTATTAACATATTTATAGAAATTTGCAAATATATTTGCACTGCTTACTGCAGAAAGGCAACATGTCCATATTTCCTAATTTACACAAGACAAAACACTGCACCTTGTCCCGGAGTAATTTTCTATCTGCAGTAAACAAAAGAAATAAAGGCATTACCAGTCCTATGCTTTCTTGCGGGCAAGTGTCCTTTCTGTAGTAAACAATTTAGACCAAGAGTTAGGATAGCTTTTATTTACCCTTGAATCCCGAAAGCGAAGTTGTGAAATTTGGAAGGCCTAGCCCCTATGTAATCAAAGTATGAGAGTCTTAGAAAAATCAGTGGTGGGGTTATGATGTATGACGTCATCAATATGGCCGCCATACCATACTTATATCCAGATAGTAAGACGACTGAAACTTCTTTATGGTTAATCGTAGAGCCTTACATTTATCTTACAATTGAAGATAGTTTAACAGTAAAGAAAGTCCATTATGACACACTTTTGCCTAACATGTACGCTTTTGCCGTTTTCTTAATTCCGAACTTCAGATTTTCATATTTATACCCTGCATTCCACCCAATACCATTGGAAAAATTAGCATAAAACAACGACAAATGAGTAAAATGAAGCACTTGAGATTACATTGATCATTGTGAATTAATTGTTTCAATTACTATTAACGAAGTCTAGATTATGCACAAATAGTCCGAAACTACATTTTTGGTTGTCCTCTTTCAATCATAGCTTTCATAACTTGCATCGCTGTTACTACTGTATTCATCCGCTTCTTCATTTTCTGTATCTTCATCGTTTACAATTTCAAAGTATTCAGGGTACATGGGTCCTTCAAACTATTGACTATAATATTTTCCATTACGTAAGCACCATACATATTTTAAGGGTCAATTACTTGATGTGGGATTTGCTCATTAGCTCCTGTACACCCGACAGAAAAACATATATGCTTCCACGAATTCCACGTAGTTCTAAAAAAAATGGAACTCTTTAACCGTGGAAACATTTCCTATTTTTTCTGTGAATAATTGGTACTCTTCATGCAGTTGCATTACTTTCGATGCACTCAACATTTCTTCATGGATTTCCTTTGTCATATTACCATTGTAAGTTAATATTAGGTTTTGATTGTTTCTAAATTCTAGGGTCTGCTTTCATCACATGTTTCTAAACAATTTCTGAAGTGATTACGTTGCAAAGCCAGTGACAATAAGATGTGAGTGCCTTGGCATCGGTTATATATCTTTTCCTTCAATATACCATGAAGTAAGCCAGACACAACCACTCCACTTTCAAACTAAATATGTTGAATTTTTGAGCCATCCATAAAATATTCAAGAGGGCCAAAAAGCCCTAATTAAATATTGGAAATGAACCAAAGCAAATGCATATGTTATCAAAGCGTGGGCTTTCCTGATTCTGTATTAAAAGAGCAGGTTTGGCAATGGTGAGATCGTAATGAACAAGCGCAAATCTTTGTCGGCATTCAAGTGCAACTTGTGATACTTTCAGAGTTTCAAGAACAACGTCGGTTCTGGTTGGCGGTAAGCCAATGTTTTCCATGTACTCAACTGCTTTGAGAAGGTAACATCAGTAGTGTTTTTGAGCTTCAACCTATCCATATTGGTGTGCTTTTACCCCACTTAACTGAAATCAACCAAACGAAATCGTCTTTTACACTTTCTTTCCAGTAATTTTTTACACTTTATAATAAAAGACCAGAGAGACTTTATAAGAATGGGATTCTTTGGGTATGATTCCTATACTCTAGAGAAGGACTGAAAGATTCTTGAGTTTCCCGGGGTTCCTTCGCCAGTTGCAGTGTGCCGCAAAAATCATCTGTTGCTGCAGCAACACCTCCCTCCTTGATTTGGAATCAAATTCCAAATGTATCATGCACTGTCCCTACACCTGACAGTGTCTCCAAGTTTGCATCATATTTGTCCCAGGCCAAATCGGTGTTTAGATGTTAGATGTGTTACATGTAGAATATTTTCAGGTGTTACTCCTGTCATTTCTTCCGCCGATAAAGCAAATTCTGTCTCAAATTCCTCGATAATGTGATAGTGCATTGAACAACCCATTTGATTTAATACTTCCTCAAGTTTCCTGCTGCCGTCATGCTTTTTTATACTAAGACCTAATGATAAGTGTTTTGTTGGCTTAATTCTGCCTCCACTAGATATAAAAATTGAATCCTTCGCTGATGATTGAATCCGTCTGTAAACTCTGGCATTCATTGCAGGTTTTGCTGATCCACTGTAAAGATGTCCATAGAACAATTCTAACAAATAATAATTCTAATTTTGAATCCCCCAATACAATATTTGTAATAGTAAAAGGATGCTTTCATTTTGTTTCTTGTGCTTCGGTAAGAATTACTTTCGGGATATATAATGCTATTTCTTTTACTTTCGATTTACTAGTAGATAGATAGTCCATTTAAAGGACAACTACTTCAATAGATAAAACTTTATATCAATACAGTATTAAACCTTGTTTATTGCTCACTTTGGATGAACGAAATTTACCTTCAAAGGAAATGAATAGTTTTTCATGAAGCTTTTGAGCAGTGTATGAAGAACTATGAAGGGCTTCTTCAGAGAGACGGGTACAATTTTCGTTCATAAATTGAGTACAGAAACAGTTTTTTTCTATCAATAATGTAATCCCGAACGTAGTCTATTCTCTTATAAGCATAGTGGCTGTTTTTCTGATTGTAAAGTATATTTTCTAATATCATTTGCTTCGTACCGCACTTTTCCCTAGCAGCTGAAGTGATTTTCCCCAATCCAGATATTGTCTTTTCCAGAAATGATGGTATCACACTTCTTTGGTAAAAAATCTATATCCCTCTGGGGCCATCTTGTAGTACAGTTGCAGCTATTTGGATTAACACTTCCACTATTTCACACTTTCCTAGTGCTTCCACTCTTCCTTTTATTCTCTTCCTTTTTTCACAGAAGATACACTTTTTCTCAAACACTCCGTATGTTGAGGTTAACTTTAGGTCAGGTGATACAGAGGACCCAAAAGAATGGACATGACTTGAGGAGGATCCCTTCCTTCAAACTTTGGAATAGATGTGAATTTTTTCTAGCATATCAAGTGATATCCATGTCACTTTCATCAAAAGTGTCTGGGAGGCTTTCACATATATCATTGTACTTGCATTACTTCCATGTTTTGAGTCTTGGGTCGTAGCTTCGTTAACTTCTCCCAAGTATTCCTTAAATTTCAGAACTTGACCATCAACTTCATCGGTATGAATAAGGCACTCCAGTTCTTCATTTTCATTTCCTTCCATTTCACTTATCATTTGTTAACTTTCCTGAAGCAAACAAAAGTAAATAAGAATTAACAAAAAAGGTCACGTTACTATTCTAACATTTATGAAAACAATCACTCTACTAACATCCACTGCAACTTAAAAAAAAGATCATGTTTTCAAGGTTACATCCCACAATGCAACAAAAATTGACTTTGCGATAAACCATTGAGAAGTGAAAGTTTTTTCATGCTTCAGCGTGTCCTAAAATATGTATTTCTGAAGGACGACATTCAGATTACGTAAAAATGTGTCATAATGGAATTTCTTTACTGTTACATTATCTTTAAATTAAAGAAAAAATAAACCTTAACCATAAAGAAGTTACAGTCGTGTTACTGTCTAAATATAAACATGGCATGGCGGCCATATTGATGACGTCATATATCATACCCCAACCACTGATGTTTTAGTAAAGCTGCTATATTTTGATTATATTTTTTACTCGTACTAGTCAAACGTTTAGTGCTTTGTATAAGAGTTTCTACTGGTGTAGAAATGAGCTATACTCGTATATATTAATTACATAGGTCAGCAGAATTTCTTTAACATGGATGTAAGTAGGTGTTTCTCATTCTATTTATGACGCTGAATTCAGATATGTATGTGAAAATTTTCCTGTTATTTTGTATTAACAGATATCAAGCTGCAGTGTAGGCCACGCAATAGAGAAAAATGGACACAACTAGAAAAAATACAGGGGTTTTGAAAACTAGCAGTATGACACAATTCTATGTACTTAGTAGTATACTAAATTTGCACCTTCGTGTGGTACAGCTCACTCCGCCATATTATAAAAAATGGCGCCTAAAACCGTATTTGGTAAATATCTCGCTTGAAAGCATTTTAGAGTAAAATGTCATATCACAAAAATTAATCAACGTACTGTAATTTACGATTTTAGTTACGTTCCACAGTGAAATCTTCTACGTTAATTTATGCTTAAAGTTTTTGTTTGCTACGGCAATTTATGTTAAAGTGGCAGCTGGGAAGATTGTGGTAGTATACTACTTAGTATAGTTGCGCCACTTCACAGCATTTCTCTGAATTAAAATCTTTGCTGGGTCGAATCGGCCATGTAGTCCTTATAACTGTGCTTGATGTTCGAGGTAAAGGTGGTTATGGTTAAGGGTTATGAACAAGTTTATATATTACGACAGTTGATCTACATATTGAGATAGCCTCATGCACGTAGGGATCCTACATAGTAAGCGTGCAATCAACCATGGAATATTTGTATGTCTCTTATTCTATTTGGTGAACGAGACATTGAATCGGAATTTCGGCTTCGATTGCTAATTCTACTACGGTGAGTTTGAAAAATGACTTGATATATTACAAACTGCATGTATCCTAAGAAAGAATTTGAGCGTCGGAAGTGAAAATAGTATTGTGAGTATCGACGAGATTGATTTATATTTCAATTACGGTTAATTAATTTCATCGTGTTTCTCTTTTTTGTATCTTTTATTTCGAGATATAATAAGAGTATCAAATGTAACTTCAGTAACCTTGTATGCATAAATTTCGTCAGTGTAGGAAAGAACAATTGGATTTCGTGCCGTTTCTTGTATAGAAAGTCGTATTTGCATATGCCGAGTTTTGCAACCACGAGGTGGTTAAGATTGTTATTCGGTTATGGTTTTCCCGGATATCAGCTATATTAATTTTTGCTTTGGATTACAGGGTTTCAATATCTACGTGAATTTTATGGTAAGAAATTACAATCAATTGAAATGAAGTTTATGGTTACCGGCGTGATCGAAAGAGAAACTTCATCGCAACCACGTGGCGATCCGGACTCGAGCAGCCATTTCGTGTTCTTCGTAACGACATTGTTCACAAACAAACCACATATTTCCTATCTTCACATAATCTCCTCGATCCTTTACAATCTGGCTTTCGCTCCATGCATAGCACATCCACGGCAATATTAAAGATCACTAACTAAGCTTTCTTCTTATAATTTCGCGCCGATTACATTTCAGTGCTTTTGTTGTCTTTTCTTCTTTTAGAAAGATCCAGAACAGTCTGTTACTTTCGATAACAACTATTCTTCTTGGATTAAAACATCATCAGGAGTACCACAAGGCTCCATACTAGGGCCATTACTTTTCAGGTTATATATTAATGATATAGCCTCTGTTTTTCGTACATGTTAACTTCATCTTTACGCAGATGATCTGCAAAGTTCATTTTAATCTCTGTTTAGTACATGATGGAACGGAAGCAATGAACAAAGACCTGCGTGCTCTAACTGAGTGGACAGACAAACATTACCTAACTATAAACCCACTAAATACACAAGCCATCATTATAGCAAAGCAAAAACACGCTTCTGAATTGAATAGACTAAGCCTTCCTCAAGTTGTGTTGAACGAAACTAAAATAGAATATGCTAAACAAGTGAGAAATCTAGTGGTCATCATGGAGAGCCATCTTACAGGAACGCACACGTAATACATATAACCAAGAAAGTGAATGCTGTATTGTACACCTTTAAAAAGCTAAAACACTTTCTTTCAATAAGCCAAAAGATTCATGGAACAATGAACATGTAATATATCCATTCCCTACCAGTTACCACTTAACTCACTTGAAGCATTTGTATTATAATCTATTAGTTAACTATATCATATCTTTGAAGATAAAGATAAAATTAATTGTATGGGCGGTAACAGCACTATGGCTTACGCCCGTCCCGATACTATGTCTTTGAAGTATGATTGCGTACATGTATGTAGGAATGTATGTGTATATGTGTATGTACGTGTGTGATTGCATAAATGTTTCCTTATGATGTGTTATGGATATATTTGTTTCATTTTTATATATATAGTACAATTATTTGTATTTCTATTTGTTCTAATGTAATGTATTTTAATTAGCTATTGTCGTAAGTTAGTTTACAAGTTAGGTGTAAGAGAGGGCCTAATGGCCCTACCCTCGCTAGTATAATAAAAGACATGACATAAATAAATAAACTGTTCCAATTTCATGGATATAAAACAAGTTTGATTGTAGTAGTCCATTACATATTCTCAACGAATGATTGCTCGCTCTATGAAATCATCCCTGGAGGCAATAATTTATTAACTTGTAAAGAAATATATCCCATAGTAATTGGAAATGTGTTAGTTGTTAAGTTTACCCGGTTATTTTAGTATTTTATTATGTTCATTAATATCTATGTGTTTTTGATCATACGGAGTATCTGCTTACGTATTGTAACCTTATTGAGAAAAGAGAAAAGGCAGTCACGAGAGAAATCGTGTTACAAGCGTGTTGCTTGGATCGAGGCTTTGCAAGCCAGTGACATCATCAAAGAGAATTCTGTGTTCCTGATCATTTTGTAAGATCATTGTATTCCTTCTTTTCTTATTGCACAATATGGTGGTTGTATTTTAAAATTAACCACTTGCATTAGCGTATGTCTATTCTGAAGCTTATTTCCTTTATTTTTAATTGAGAGTAATATTTGTGGGATCTGCGCCGACAGATCCTTCCTCGATGGAGAGATTTATTTGTGTTTGAATTTCATTTGTGCAATTCAATCTGATCATCCGAGAAGGGAATGGAAAACCTTAATTTCAGAATTAGCTGTTCAATCGAGATTATTGGTGAGTTGCAAGTAGTTACTATTATCCTTATTGTGTTTTATCCTACTTCTGATTATTCTACCAAAGAAAGAGGAGAAAATATATATAGTTCAGTTTGTGTGAGATATCTCATAAGATCTCAAACTCACTCACGTGCTTCACTCCCGTGAATACAGGAGCAAAGGACAATACTCACTCTCTTCTATACAACAAAAGTCAAATTCAACTCTCTCGCTCTCTCTCAACAGTACAATTCCCTACAAGAAAAGTTATTTCCATTTTTCTTCTAGGATACACAGTTTAGACGCTATACGTGTTTAAATTAAGCAACTTTTCCCCACTTGATTTAATAACAGCAAAACTCAATGTTTTTAATGCCAGGCAACAGGAAACTGAAACTGAACTACCTGGAACAATAGTTTTCGAAAACATAACGAATTTGGAAGCTTGATGCGATGCATTTTTAAAAAGTAGCGTCCGTTTTATTTTTAAGATTTTTTCCACACTATCATGAGTTAGAGTATTCGGTGGTTTGTTCTATCATATCCCCAGTATGCCTAGTCTACATGTTTTGATTTATTTCTTTATACTTTTTCCATTTTGTTGCTCTAGTGGAACAAGTCTGTGGACGTCTACTATGATCTTAACTACGTTCGTATTAGGATAATTCCAGAATAAATGTTAATTCGGGTGGGATGACCAAAATTTGTATTTCTGGTAGTAGCCATATGTGAATGAATCAAATACATACATTTCCTAGGTAACATGCTAGGCTAACTACAAACAATACAATTATGGACATGCTATCTTTAGAATTGTCATGACCGAAACTCAGTTGTTCGGAAGTTCGTATGAAAAACCCTTTACAGATCGTCAAATATTCTGCGTCTGAAATTCGACTTGATATACAGCACATTTATAATTTCGGAACTATAAAAGATATTACTTTCACACTTCCAGTGTTTATAACACATACCTAAGTGTATAAATATCTATAGCTATCATTAAGTATAAAGCTTTTATACATGAACACACGCCATTACAACATATAAGTATGGAACAGAGAAAAAGAAAAAGTTATCGAGAAAATCTTACACAGTGGGTGCTTTTCTAGCTCATATTTGAAATCAGCGCCGCAAATTTACTAAAGAACAGTGATAGTTATCCATGTCACCGAAAAAAACGTTAAAATTTGTTGCCCTGTGCTACTGCACTTGCTTTCCATTCAAAATAGCAGAAATTAAGAAGCATTGTCTTGCAATCATTTGTGAACAAACGTGATAGCTAAGGGTAGCTCTTTTAAACTCTTCAACTTAAGTAGAAGGGGAAAGCATTTTAACAATGTGACGTAGTTTTACATATTGTCGTGCGTTTTTGTAACAAAAATCGCTGTTTCTATAATTTATTAAAAGTTAAAAGTTATTTTGTTATTAATTTTCTATATCTATATAGTACTACAAAGTTTTCATTAGTTTTATGTGGAAATGCTTTTGCAAGGGTTATAACATATATTTAATTCAAAACAAAGTTTTCTCGCAAAACTATTTTGATTGAGTAAAAGGAAGTTAAAGGTAAAACTATCCCCTGTGCGATACACACACGCCGTGAACGACGCATGGGGGATGTGGAGGTAGCCCTCCACATTTTTCTTGACCTACGGTACGAAGTGAGGTGTTGTGGTCAGTTCCACGCACGACCGCATAACCTTCCCAAGGTGCCCAGGAATACC
>JAGDQP010051979.1:0-13893 GCA_022664845.1 Lepisma saccharinum | reverse complement strand
ACAGAGTAATTTCTATTTTGCATCTTTGAAGGTTTTAGTTTATATCAATCAAGAGCTGTATCGAAGAATGGCACTTAAACATTAAAAAAAAGAAGAAAAAAAAACTCCTTGGAAAGCTACTTCTAAGGTATCGACAACGAGCTGCCGTATCTCAGCGGTAGAGCGTTTGCGTATCATTCGTGAGGTCATGGGTTCCACTCCAGAGACCGACCAGCCGGACAGGTTTTTCCTCAGTCACACCAGGCAAATGCGAAGAGCTACTAGTCTACTGCAGATCCCCGAATCGCAACATGATCGTGACCAGAACTGGATCCTTTCTGCCATCTCTCCCAAACCTAGCAAGTGCAATAAAGCACGCTGCAGCACCTGTCTCATTTTTTATCTTAGTCTGGCCCCGTCACTCAAAACATTCACTTTCCTACAGTTACATATTTTTCAACCTTATTTTCCTCTTACGCTGTAACATATGCTCTGTCTTCTGGGTTGGAGAAACCCAAACGTCTCTAAATCATTCACATCAACAACCATCGTCTCTTCCAAATCACAACTCCCTCAGCTTCCTCTCACCATACCAGAACACACTTCCCATCAAGGCTGCATCTTTAACGAAAGTTTTCCGTGTCAGTATCCTGAAATGCTCCATCCTGATTCATGTGCCACAGTTAGGAAGAGCTGGGAGCAGATTTTTTTTTCCCCCGTGAGTAATTTTATCTTTTCACTAAAATGGCGGAGATCATTTTCTCGTAAATTCATGGAGCATGAGGTATAAGGAATCCATTCACAGAGCTAACAAGGCTTTAAGTAATGTATTCCTTTGGGAGTGAAAGTGAACAGAGAGAGAGAGAGAGAATGAAATGGATAATTTTGTTGGATCTTATTTGTTGTTTTAAGGAGAGTGGAAATTTTTCTCTGTAACTCATAGTTTTGAACTGTTTCTTATATTGTTATCGTCTGATAATCCATTTTATAACCACCACGTGTCACTGCCTAGATGGTCACGTGGTAGAAAACATGTTGTTCAATCTAGCTTCATCAGATGGGCACAAATTCTAATGGGTAAAACTTATACTAGGTTAAAACTGCCATAGGTAGGAGTCAGAGGACGTTGCAAGGAGAGTTGAACACGTGGGAAAAGTGCAGGTAGGGCATTAAATATGACAATGTGAACAAAGATGACGGGTGAACTTAAATTTAGTTGTTCTTGTATTTCTTATTCAGTTTTCCCAGAAGTTGCCAAGAAGAATCCATGGGTCTTACAGTGTCATTGAATGTTTCTTCTAATGTCAATTTAGCATAGTGTGACCACAACTTCCGTTCTTTTCCCCCGTCCATTGTATCGAGGTATAATATTCGTTGCGTAAACGCGGCAACCAATTGCTAACGATGCTGCGATCTGTTTTTTTTTTCTTCACGTCACTTCGTTCTCTCTTTTGGTAGGCAGAATATACAGTTACTGACAAGGCTGTCGTCTTGACTGATAAGAGCGAAGTGAGGCGATTATTTTTCGTGCATCGGGAATAGAATCATTGGTTTCCTTTGTCAAAATGTAAATATCAGGCAGCCAATTCCCGTGCTTTATTTCTCATTGACTGAAGGGCACGGCCGGATCTATACCGTGGGCCACGAGTGAAGGGCGTGTGAGAGATTGTAAATTGTAAGCAGCTAAGCATAAGTGCGATGCTCGTGATGCCAAGCGTTTACTGAAGAATCGTTGGAAAGGTCTCGCCGCAATTTTTCCAACGAAACATTGATTCCGACTAGGCTCCGCCTCACTTGTTCCTCCTTATAGCCAGGTTATGTTCATGTGTTTGTTTATAAATATTTCTCTTCGTTTGCTCGGTTATTCCTTGCCATCTATGATACTTTTAACGTAGTATAAGTTTTACCCTTTAGGATTTGTGTGCACCTGAAGCAGCTCAGTCGTCTCGGGCGAAATATTTTCCGCTTGTTCGTAATAATGTGTTCAGGTAGAGCTTCTCCTTTTTTTTTTTTTTTTTTTTAATTTTAACTGATAACTTCTTTTATTTCCTTCCAGGGATCAAAGTTGCGACAACTACCTCCAATCTTGACATTCTCGTTGCTACGTTTTGTGTTCAAGCCTGAAACACTGCAGTGGCAAAAATCTACAAGCTTTTTTCAATTCCCATTAACTTTAGAAATGGGACAATTCTGTGAACATGAGCTACCACCGGAACAGACAGCCTATGAACTGTTCTCGGTGGTAGTTCATAGTGGAGACGTGAGTGGTGGTCATTATCACGCATATATTCACGACATAGACCACTTAGGAAATTGGACGCGACATGTAAGTATCAATGTAATTTCAGGTAGAGATACTTTAGGTGGCGGTTTCGCTTTAAATTTATTCCAGGGTTGAAAAAACTCATTTTTTTTTAAAAGTTACAGAACAAAAACTGTTGTTTGTTTAAAACGATCGTCTAAATAGACCTATACAGTGAGTTGCGGGACAACACCGACAAAAACATCCTCACGAGATTTGTGACATGGAAATAAGTAAAAAAAAAAAAAAAAGTATAGACGATCGAAGGGGCACAAATGTATCGTTTTGGTGCTAAAGGCTGCCGAAAGCGAGGGAAAATGAACTCCAGAGCTTGATACTACCAATATCATTAACAGTATAAATAAGGTGTCACTGTACCCTCAATACCTGCTGTATCCAAAAGTGCAGATTTTCTTTCCGAAATGATTTTCAAAAAAGATGCGTGACTGCATAATAAGCAAGAGTATATTATATACATTTCAACGAACGTATATTAATTATCAGTAAAAGAGACTGTCATCGTTCGGTTAGATGGCAGTGATTACATTTTTAATCTGTACTCATACGGAAAGTCTTGTTATTCGTGTTTATTTCGAACGTTCATTTTTGGATAGAGAAGATTTGAAGTTTTTAAGAGAACCTTGCCACCTCAGCTTTACTGTTAATTGTATTTGCAATATCAAGCTCTGGAGTTTATTTTTCCACGCCTTCGGTAGCCTATAGCCCCGAAATGAAGCATTTGTGCACTCCTAAACTTTTTTTTTTATTTTATTTCCAGGTCAGGAATCTCATGAGGTGGTTTTGTCGGTGTTGTTTCGCCACACCCTGTATATTACTTCCTTACGCACATACAGGTATCGTTTTACACATAGTTTCAACTGCTAAACATCCCGATCCGTTGAAATATTTCAACTTCGGGAGAAGGAAATTGGGAATTTTCCAATTTTTGTTCATAAGATACCTTTGTGAGGTATTTTGTAATGTTCCATCCATCTTATTATTATTTTTTTTTTTTTTACAAACGATGGTTTTTGTGCAGGATTTTGTTCTCTAATTGGTGTTATAAAGAAAATATATTAACAAGCACATAACTTAAACACTACTTGTAATTTACTTCATGCAGAAAAATTTGTAGAGGATAGTTGTAGTGTAAGATAATAAAACAAATTAGTTTCCTAAATTTGATATTTTACATCTTTTAAACATACTCAAACACCTCCTCATAAAACATGTTTAAACGTTTAAAGAAACTAAAAAAAAGAGCGTTTTAAACATTATGTTTAAACATATTAACTCTGTTTTGTTCTCAGGGAATGGACCGCGGAGGCTAATGGTAGAACGCTTACCTCTGGTGCTTGGGGTTCTTGGTTCGATCCCTGCTCGTTCCATGTGGGGCTTTGTGGTGGACAAACACAGTGTTCGTGGGGGTCTTCCATTTTCTCCCTATGTCTTAATTGCACTAATTCTCCCATCATTGATCCGCCCTAAGCCAAAATTGACCTAAAGGCCTTACAAATTGAATTCAAATTCGCTCTCAGTCCTGGGGACTTATATAAAATTTAGGGACAAATAAGCGAATGGAAAAAGTAAAACCAAAACTTTTCTCTCTATTATTAATATCGTTCATATTGTGTTAGTGGGGAATTCAGAGGGAAAATATTTTATTTTTGTGTCTCATTTCAACAATTACTTAAGAGAAATCTTCGATTTATTTGCGAACAAATCTAATTTGTCTTGAAATATCAACTTTTGGGGATACCGGATTCATATTAAATGATGATAAATTTATACTTGAAAAATTAATTTATCAGGAAAATAATGACAAGATTCCTAGTCTATTCTTCAGTCCTTCCCCCACTCCCTTCCTCTCAGGAAAATCCTAAAGCCCGCCCGTGTATTGTGTTTCGTGCTGAGAGACACGGATAACCCACAAAAAATTAAGAAGGAATTTTTCTCCTCTTAAATGTAACGTTAATAACAGTTTTTCTCTTTAAGTGGTAAAATAACTCGTGTCTTAAGAAAAGCCTTCAGAGCAACGAAACTGTTTCTAAAATCCCCCGAGAAGAAACAATACACTGTTCAATGAACTTTACACGTAAACTAATTTATATTTCATAACAAGATAGGATTAGTGAAATATGCTGTTCATAAATTTCAAGCTAAATATAGTGGGATTTTTAACCTTGCAATAAGCTGTCAAATTTATTTCTTTGTTTGTTCGTGGGGAAATGAGGAGTACTTAGTTGTGATTTGCTAAGCCGATACAACTTACAGTTCGTACATGATCGTGTGTCGAGCTTGTGACATTATTTGTGACGAGGCCGCCATGAGTTTGAGCGCCTGTATTTCCGAAACTACGCATAATTTTAAATTTCTTCAAAAGAACTTTTTTTCTTATGATATAAATAATCTAAATTTGCACCATTATTTCGAGGACAACTTGTATCCTTAGGCTGTAATGTACTACTTCTAATTCCATGCAGAATCCCACTAGCTTCAATGAAACGTCTGTGCTGTCACTAGTGAGTGTATCGAACCAGAAATTAATATTTGAGTCAGATGCTAATTTACACAGCATCAGTGACATTGTTTGCTGCAATATAGTCTTGTTCTCAATCCAGATTTTGTCGAAGTCTTCAGAAGAATTTCTCAACACAGATAAATGTTCGTAGCAGGTTTGGATTATTAGTGCCCATCGTATGGCCCGCGGGCCAAATCCGGCCTGCCACATATGATGCATTTGTTTACCAGAAATATATCGAAAGACGGTTTTATTTTAATTCTCCCTCTTAATCTATATACGAAATTAACTTTTCTCAGCTGAGAAGAGACAGAATGCAACCCATACGAATAATATAAAATTATGTTTAAAACTGTAAGTACCAAGAAACTATTTTAATCCTTTGATTTTGTTCTGTTGGTATTTTTACAAACAATTGTCTATATGTGTGAAGAATTTCCTTACGTTTGCGATATTAGCGTTTAAAATCTACAATTAGACAATTTGTATGATTTCTTTGTTATTTATGTCAGAGGATGTTCTGGTCCGCGAAGATCGTGCTAAATTTTAATGTGGCGCATGGGCAAAACAAGATTGAAGGGCAAATAATCCACAGGTTATAGTGGTGTTTAGAATATTAAGTAAGGTAAACACACTAGTAATGGACATTTTAAGGATATTTTTCATCGTTATAATTTTTAGCTCAAATACATTTCAAATGTATTGATTAAATGAGAATGTTGCACGTTTTCCATGCTCTCTTGTAGTGATTTCCACCCATTATTTTCATTAACATACACTATTTGAGAATAAGTGGCATTTTTTGTCTAATCTTGTTCTTGTACCAGTGATGGTCAACGGAAACTACATGTTCTAGTAATGGACACCCAATAATGGATATACTATTAAACTCAAAATAATTTAAATAATCATTGCTGCTATTTCGAATGTGAATACTGTTACCGCCCATACAATTAATTTTATCTATTATCTATCGAATATAAATACTAAACAATATTATTATATTGAGATTTTTTTCCCCTCAGTTATACCAGACCAATGCCCTGATGGCACCTTCAACGTAGACCTGTCCGACTCCTTTCCGTTTCTCCCCTCTACTCTATCCCGTCCTTACCCTTAGATTTCTTGTGGCCATAAGAATGCAAAGTCTAAGTTGCAATGAATAGTGCCCAATACTAAATCAAATCATGTCATTAAGGGCATCCCTGCGTCCATAATTGTAAAAAAAAATGGGACCAAAATTTTCCTGACAAACTTATGGTCATGAAGAGTAAATCATCATTCCCAAGTTGAAATAAGATAATTAACAGATCTATGATTTTTGCCTTCGGAGTGGCCGAGAGTTTAACGCACACGCTTTCTGCGCGCGTGATCATGGGTTCAGTTTCCGTTGAAGGCTATTGAATGGAGTAGTTTGGAGTCCACTTTACCGAAAACAGTAAGTCTCGTCCTTAGAAGCTCACCAGCTCGCTTAGAACGTTGATAGCAACTCAGTCAATCAAGAATTTTGATTTCAAACCAGTAATAAATAGTGAGTGTCCAAAACCGGACGAAAACTGACTTTGCCGTACCGATAATGGTCACCCCCTGCTTTGCACAACAGACCTAACTTATAGTTAGTTTGTCCATTGATATGCTTGAAACAAAGACATTTCGCAATACATAACAATGCAGAACAATACAAATATTCGTTATTGTAATTTCATGGATAAAAAACGAAAGCATTTACCTTAATCACTTGCTTAACAGAGTACATGAAAGAGTAGGTGCGACCATGGAACTAACTTCAACATCATCAGATGAAACCAATGACAGGATAATAATATTCAGTGGCAGCAGAACATACTACATTAAATTTTCCTACCTAGGTGACACGATTCCCGTTCTTAAGAAAATCTTATTTTTCATTTCTCTTCAAGTGTCCATTACTTGTACACTGTCCAGTACTGGACTGGCGCGTTTATCTTACATGAGAGAGTTAAAAAAAAAGGGGTAAAGCTATCCGCTCCCGTGAACGGCGCATCTGGAATGTGGAGGTAGCGCTCCACATATTCTCGATCTACTATACGAAGTAAGCTGGGGTGGTCAGTCCCACGCTCGGATGCCTTTACCTTCCTAAGGTGTCCACGAGTACCAAGGACTCTGATACTTTGATAGGAGGCTGAGCTCACCTCAGAGCGCCAGGGATGGGAACACCGCGAGAAAACTTTCCAGCGTCCTGGCCAGGATTTGAAACCGGGCCGCCCGATTGGTAGTCAGACACGCTACCGTCTGAGCCACGGCGACTCCGTAGATGGGAGAATTAGACTTTAAACTGCGCATTACGAGAAATCACTTTTGTTAGACATCTCCTCTTTATTCCCTGCACTCTTCAATTGTACGCACTTTGATTAATAGCACAAGTGAACTAGCTAACGGTAATTCCCTCTTTATTACAGGATATCGAATTTCCTGAGGACTTAGGCCCAATGCAAGAAGCCTGGTTTGATTTTAACGATTCCACCGTAGTCCCTATTAGAGTACAAGATTTGGAGAGGCAGTATGGAGGGGAGGAGTGTGCGTACATGCTCTTTTACAGACGGAGAAACATGTTTAGGCCTTCAGAAGCTCTTGGAAATCCAAATTATTGCGTCCCGGAGCATCTTGTTTGCCTTATGAACAAGAAGAACAAAGAATTGGAACAGCAGAGGTAAGTGACCTGTTAGTGGTGTAGTTTTAAACATTGTCTCTGTTGTCATTTATATTTAAATCCTTATGATTAATCTTTTTAGATCGCGGCAGGCCTTCTTGGGACCGTGGTGGCTTAGTGTTAGAGCGCACATCTCTGGTGTTTTAGGTCTTGGGTTCGATCCCAGCCCATGCCGTGTGATATTTATGGTGGACAAATACCGTGTGCTTGGGTTTTCTCCCGTTTCCTCCCACTTCGTTTTTCCACGAATTCTCCCATCATCATCCATTTGGCCTGAGTCAAAAGTTGCCTAATGGTGTTAAATAGAAGAAATAAAAATTCAAGCACTTCTTTATTATGTACAGTCAGGGACAAAAGAATGGATCATCCTTCACAGTACACTGCTCATTGCGTTTAAAAGGAGTGTCTTTCGCAAGTACACAATCCAGAGATCATGGCGATCGGAGAAATTTTGATCCCAAACTGGAACAGATACATTTTCCCAAGAAGAATCAAGTGGAACACAAATTAAATGAAATAAAGGTATTAAAAGACGTATGCGATGGGCTATGGTCTTAAAGGAAGAGGGGACATCTATATAAATAATAAAAAAAAAAAATGCAGGTCACGGCAGTCCTCTTAATATATAGAGAGTCAAGGCATAATCGACCACCAAACAAAGTACTTAACCTTAAGCCTACACAACCCGCTACGTTAGGAGGTGGATATGCCCAAAATAGAGTATACAAAATGTATCAAAACTGAACTCACCAGTATTAAAATGCAAGCTCTTCCTCCGTTGCAAAATCATGGAAGAGGACATAAGGTAAACAGAATGGGTATAGAAAATGCAGAGGTAGAGCCCTCGTTGTTAAAGAAAGGTGGAAGGTGTAAGTCGACAAACAGCGGTGGAAGAATCTGGAGGCTATCTTGAGCAGATCGTGTACCAGCCAAAAGGTTAAAGCGTGTGGTTAACGACAAGTGACCGAAAGAACCTGTTAAAAAGGTACATTATAAACAACCGTGATCATTCACGGAAAAAGAAACCAATTGATGTAGAGTGAAGGACCATAGTCCCTGTGAGTAATTTTGCGAAAGAACACCGACAAAATCATCTCACTGGATTCCTGACATGAAAATAAGATAAAAAGTATAGATTATCGAGGATGCACAAACGTTTCGTTTCGGCGCTACAGACTGCCGAAAGTGTGGGAGAAAGAACGATAGGGCGCGATATTTCCGATATTATTAACAATAGAACTCAGTGAGTTCTACCCTCAAAGACATCAAACCTGCCCTACTCAAAAATACAAATGATGCAAGGGACCCAAAGGAAATGGGGAATTCGTTAACATTATCTGGAGTAAATCTGTACTTCCAAGGTAAAAGGAAGTACGTCAAAAATCATTTTTTTTTTTTTTAGGTTTTACCTAGGGTTTTCGATGTGCAGTTTTTTTCTAGGGTGCCAACATAAATTTTCTTCGACACCCTAAAAAAAAAAAATATTGCGTTAGGACCCAGGTTAAGGAGACTCCTCTCTTTAAAAAAAATGTGATATTTGATTGATTTCCTTTTATCTTGCAAGTATAGAAATGTGGGTCGAAATAAGCACGAGTAGGACAACTTTCTGTGTGAGTACAGATGATAAACATCACTGCCATCTAACTAGTTAATGACAGTCACTTTTACTGATAAAAAATTCCCCAAACGTTCGTTGAAATATATTTAATTTTATCCTATCTGTTATGGAACCACACATTAAAAAATCGTACCGCAAAGGAAATCTGTTTAAGATATCTACTTCCTGCAAACTAATTATTGTTACGTGCTGAAAGGTACTCCCATTTATGTTTACATCAAGCCACCTTTACTTCAGAGAATTCCTGGGAATCCTCTGTTTCCTTTGGAGAATCCCATGCGCCCCCATTGCAAAGTTTTGGATAGAGCATGCCTCCTCAGTCCTACGGTTAGTAGTATTTGGAAATAACAAGATCTAAAGTTCATTTTCTCACGCTTTACGCATCCTTTAGCGCCGACACGAATAATTTGTGCAGCCTCGGTGGTCTCAACCTTTTTTTTAAATTTTATTTTAATGTCAGGAATCTCATGGGTTGTTTTTCAACACCCTGTATATTTGTTTTTCATTATATATACATTGTTTCCCTGAAATAATGGGGCAAATTTCGAGAGATGAATGTTCACATTGAAACAAGAAAAAAGTGCCTATGAAGAACTTTCAAAGTGTGCCTAGCTTCGGAGCTACAGGCGCTCAAAGTGACGGCGGTATTGTTAAAAATGATGTTATGTCTCGCTATTGTAACAAGTCACTTTCGAAGTAGTACCCAATGCTGCACTCTCTCTATCGTAATCATTGTTTATAAGAATAAAACAATTTAACATACCAAAATTACTGTATTCAAATATACTGGTGTGTTCAGTGAGCTTCTTTCGTGTCTGCAACTGAAGACGGCTGTAGCCGAAAATTATAAGTGACTTGATATTGTAATATCTCTAAATTTTTTACATTACGTATATTTTTTAAAGAATTTTCTACTAAGCATGTATTATGAATGTCAGACGCTAGATGGAACCGGTATCGACGACTGTTACACCGCCTGCTTGTGATTTTCGGAACTGTTTCCAAACTGCTACGCGACAGTGTTGCTAAACTAATATATGAAGTGTAAGCATTATAGGAACAAGTATTGTATAAGAGCAGTTATCCTTGGGCTTGACTCATTCATTCTCTTACCAGATGGCTCGGAAAAGTGGATGGGGGTGGAGGGCATTTTAGGGCTGCTTTCTCCTTCCTTACTTGTTTCGTCTCCTTGTCTTCAGCTGAAATCTGTCTGCTGTCCAGAAGGCCCGAAGCACAAAAATAAAATCCCTTCTTTATTGCGTGTTTCCCGCAACAGAAATGAAAATCAAGGTTGAAGATCGCGAAAGAAATCGTATCTTGCAAAGAAAGAAGTAAAAAACGGCCCACAGCAATAGAATCAGGTTTTCCCAGTTTCCTTAGTTTCACCAGGGGAATGTTGGTATGGATCTTAGTACAAGGCCCTTCCTTGGCTTAGTAAGAATGCTCTTCAACGTATGTCAGTCATCCTTGACGGTGGTACGTAGGTCATAGCTTCCTTCTAGCTCATTAAAAAATAAGTTAAACAAAATAAAGAAACGAAATTGTTTCCACTGATGAATTATGTTTATTTGCCTTTAAAAGTATGCAATGCACGTAAGAGCTCCATGTTCAACTTCTATAAACGTATTCTAAAACCCAAAGGAAGTAAAATAAACAAATACATCACTGTAGTTTTACTCTCTGTTCTTATTTGGAGATTTTAAAGGAAAACCTATTTTTGAGTGGAGTACTTTGAGATGAGCGGCAGTGACGGCAGTGGGTAAACATGTTGTGTAAACATGTTAGTGACTTACTTGCTTCAACTTTTGGTATGATTTAATGTCTTAACCTAGTAACGTAGCAGTTGAATTTCTTTGATACATATCCCAACGCAAACAAATACTTCGTACGTATATTTCTATGCTTTCTACTATTTCTCGGTAGAAGTATTTAATAACTAAGCAATTGTTTCTAATCACAGACATTTGGTTATGTTAACTACACATCATTTTGTAGTGAATTTGTTTGTAGTCTGAGGAATAACATCCTTCGGCGAACACAATTTTCGAATGAAAGAAATGGGGAAGGAAGCGGCTATCCCGTCATTGAGTCATGAAACTAGACAGAAGAAACGTAAATATAGCTAATTTTCTGCCCCCAGATGTAGTATAAGTTTATACGTTTATACATTTGACCCTCCGTGCGTTAAATAAACCATGTTTCTATTTAAATAGGAGCAACTTTAGCAATTATGACCGGTCAGAGCACGGTTTCAGTAGACTCGACATTTCCGTTGCCATTCATTGATAGTCATTGATAATCTACGTTCACTGGGTCAAGTGGCGTACTAATCGAACCTAAACCACCTTTACTTCATAGATAGAGAAAGGTCATTTCACAAAAGAAATCTAGACACATTTTTTACGATTTTGCACAGTTATTTCTGTGGATGTAAATAAAGAGTAAATTAATAGCAGCGGCAAAATATTACCTGTAGTTCAATATTATGAATAAATCCACAGGTATCATGCATGGAAGTTGAATTAATTTTGTAAATTTTTATTGAATTAATATTTTCACGTCATAGGATCATCATATTTGGCACAGAAGTTGAAATATATTATATATATATATATATATATTTATCAAATTGCCCTTTTGTCAGCTCACTTCAAAGAACATGTGGCACTCTTTTTACGAAAATGTAAATATGAAGTCGTATATCAACATAATATGAAATAAATAATTAAACAAATAATAGAACTCTGAGACTTAAAAATTGAAAAATAAGATAAAGAACTAACGAACATACTACAAAATTTTTGTCCAGATGTTGATGATAGGGTATTCAATTTATAACCCCGAAACCGAAGTAGATTTCCTGTTAAAAGGTTAACATTTATTTCATCCTAATTTAAAGTTCAGACGAAAGTTGAAGAAAAAAAAAATGGAAAATTATCTGGACTTCCTAACCTATAGTAAGAATTATAAATTTCAAACTTCTGTATATAGAAAGCCATGCGCAGTTTAATCTTGGACTTTGCCGCGTTTAGCTAGGCGTCACTCCCTGTTTTCGTTGAATCAATCTTAAGCGCATGATCGGGAACAGGTGAGAAACCACTACCATTAACCCGAGTTTGTCTCCCATAACTCTTAACTCCTATTTTTTTTCTTTATTTATGAATTTATATTTATGTAAATTATGAAGTGTCATGTGTTTATTTCACGAGAGATTCCTTTGTCTTAACAAGTCAAGAAAAGTTTGTGTTTAGGAAAGCAAAGTGCTTGACATTTTGTTTTATATTAGTTGTCAATTTCTCTTTCCTTTTGATAACTACGCCAAATATCAAACATATCAGTTTTCAACTAGGTTTGGAAGTAGTCGTCCTGCATATGTTCATAATGGTTATCTCCGATGATCAACAGCTAAACCATTTAGTACTGGAAAGGTGTTTCTCTATTCAGTCCTGAATTTCGGTTCAGTTTTTGATTTTATGAAAGATATGTGCATGTGAATAGTAACGGCATCTGCCAGTTTGTGTTATACTGAATTTTTTGAAGGCAAGTTTCTGAAACATGGTGCACGTTTTTAGTTGTTCCCTTTAATTAAAGAGGACTTCGAATCAATAGTATCTGTTTATTAAATATACTCACTCACTCTGTGGCCTACGGAACTCATAAGTTCATCGGCGCAGTAACAAACGTTCGCCATTGGATTCTGTTCAAGGCAAGATCAAACCAGTTTTCATCACACCTTTCGAAGACTCTTTCTAATATTGTCCTCCCAATGACATCTCGGTCTTTCCCATGGTCTCTCTCTTTTTTTTTTTCTCCAGCTTTCCAACCACAATAAAATATAATTTTCGTTTTTCTCCTATTCGAGCTACATGGTCTGCCTATCTTAACCGTTGTGATTTCATTATTCTTACAAAATCGGTCTTTGTAGTTCTTCATTATGTGATCTTCATTATCTGTTATAATCTGTGGAGGAGATTGGAAGATTTTTCTAATTTGTTAAATAAACTTCGAGCTGTGAACCAGTTGATTACGTCATTGTACTGTGTGGGTAGGGAAAATATTAAGGGTTCGAAATATGGAAGTTCTGGCAAGCCTTGAGGTGTATGAGTATGAATGTAGGGGAAAAAAATGAGCGGTGCTGCCGATTGGTTTTGTTCCCTATCTCTCTGAATGAACATTGTGCTTTGGAAACTTTCGATGCGGTACGACATGAACCAGCCTTACATTTTCCTGATTGCACAGTTTGATTGACATACACTTTCTGATGTATACCTATTAGGAATATTTCGAATTATGGAAAACCTCCAAAAGCCTGCAAAGCGTCATACACTATAATTTCAATTATATGAATAATTTTTAACATTTTTTTCTTTTGTTCACGGTACGACACAATGTGTTTGTACTCTCGACAGTAAATTGTCAACCATCTATTTCCCTCCCTTAGTATCTCATCTCAAGCTAGGAATTGTAATACATTTTACGTCATACAGATGGCAAGACTCCGCTAAGGAAGGGGGAACCCCTATTAAAATTCAATTGTTTAAGATTAAATCCTGGGTCATAATGAAACCGGAATTTGTAGGAAATCTTTTTGGTAAGCAATGTTCATGGTAAGAATTACGTGTGAAGTAGTACGAATGGATTAGCTGTTACATTGTGTTGATAACAACTATATAATGCTAAAATACACAGAAAATATTCTTTAGTACAGAGAATACTATGAATAATCCAAAGTGGAAACACTAAAAATTACTGGATAATATAAAGCATAAGCTTTCAGTATAGGA
>JAGDQP010051978.1:0-13893 GCA_022664845.1 Lepisma saccharinum | reverse complement strand
CTCTCGCCTCCTTCCACTTTCGTTTCTACAGTTGTACATCGTCTGCAATCTTTTGTCTGGAATGGCCACCATTGGTTACACACCAAATTCTTACATGTTTCTATACCAGACGGAGGTTTAGGCCTACAGCATTTGCCGAGTAGGTTACATACTCTTCGACTGCAGTTTATTGATTCATATCAACATGGAACTTTATCCTCCGCTGTACAACATCTTAGAGACTTTTTCTTTTCCCAACTTTTTGATTTACAGGGTCTTTCCTTCTTCTTGTCTGACATATTTCCTCCTCGCCAATTACTTACAAATACCTTTAATAATAGTTGTGTCGATAGCTGGATGTTTCTCAAACCTCAGCTTCAATATCAGCAATTGTCCATGGATTATCTAAGACGTCTTCCTGTATTATATACCTCTGTTTTAAAGCTCACTAATTCATTTATCTCTCCTGATTTTCTGCGGCGAATTAATTTACACGTTTTAGGACAGTTGATGCATGCGGACGGAACATGGAAAACAGTGTCTGATTTTGATCTTACAGCTGAAAGGGCTTGTACCCGAAAACATTTCCATATTTTCTTGACCAGACTTAAACACAAATGCACTGATTTGATATCCAATGCTCGTAGGCAACCAGTCTTGTCCGTCATCCCTTTTACATATGTAGCCTCTCAGGTCTCTCTTCCCTTTTTCCCCTTACAGCGGAAACAGCTTACTTTTGCCTTTCTTTCTCTTCTCATGCCCACACAACCTCAACCTACTTCATTATATGTTATACCTACATCACAACCTCCATTTCGTACTTGGTATTTCACTAGAAGTGATTCTCGCAATATTGGAATAACATGGCGCCTCATTTATGGAAGAGTAGTTACCCCAGCTTTGTTATACAAATGGAACAAATTGCCTACAGCTCAATGTCCTTGGTGTCCGACTGTTCAAGTTGGAAATGTCCCACACATGATTTTTACATGTGATGCAGTAACACCTCTTTGGCGTGTCCTCAACCTTTTCATTATGAAGCTAATTCATTTCCCATCCTTATCTCTTGAACATAAATTTTGCGGCATCCAAGGACGAACATTTGCAGTCCTTTTGTCAAATTATTTATTAATTTTAGCGCGCAGTACTATCTGCAGTCATGCGTCTGTTTGCCTTCGGCAAAATCCTCCTCCTAGACCTTCATATGTTAAAATTTTCAAAGCCCGTCTACGTCATCGCTTGTACATAGAATATTTGTATGCTTTAAAACACGGTAATCTAGAAGATTTTTTATCATATTGGGGTTTTTCAAATGTTTTGTTTACCTTGTTCCCTACTGGCATTCAATTTCATTTTTAAGTTATGTTAGTAGTAGTTAGTAGTTTTTTTGTAGACCAAGTCTGATTTTTATTTCTCTTTGATATCGCACAGCGGATAGCTTTACCTTTACCTTTACCTTTATTAATTCGTGTAACTGAGAAACAGACCGGTAAAAGCGAAAGCTTTCCAGCTATTTCCATGAAATTTGCTACAATTGCTCACAAAACCCCCTTTCGACACTGAAAATAATTTTGCACAACAAAATCTTACCGCCCTTTTGGTGGTTCAAACTGAGAAGTCAGGTAGATCGAGATAGAGAGAAGCTACAATATTTTATAGACATAAATCTGTGTCTGAATATATTCTTGGTACTAATTAACAAAATTAGACAAGGAAAAGTGGTCTTCTGAATTAACATTGCTTTTCCCATAAGCGAGATTCACTTTTGAGTTTGAATTCCCGAAAGGTAGATTAAAATTCAGTTTAAGAAAATTATTCTCAGTGTCAAAACTTCAGGGTCGTGTAAGCAACTGTAGAATAATTCATGAAAATAACTTTAGAACTTTCGTGTTTACCGGTAATAGTCTCAGTAACAAGAATTGATAAACTGTATATACATGTATGTGTGTGTGTGTTGAATCCTTCAGGAGACTATTTAATAGAACGTTAAATAAAATTGATTATTACAAGCAAGAAAATTACTTCTGGGGGTCCCGGGCAGAAGGCAAAACTTGAAAACTCCTTTGCAAGATTTGTGTTTGTATTTACACAGTGGGAATGCACATTAACAGCATAGAGGTTTAATAAGGTTGGAATACCTGATCTTTCTTCAATAGCCATCTGCACCAACTCACTTTCCACCTCATTTGGTTTTGGATACATGTATATTTCCATGCATATTGTTGAACACACAGAGGCGACCCTTGCAAGTTTTGTGTCTGTATTTACACACCGGAGGTACATATTCGTAACACTTGGCTTTTAATACGGATGGACTGCCTGGCCTTTCTTCAGTATCCATTTCAGAAAATTCACTTTTCGTTAGGGAATGTACACTGGTGTATAAGGGCGTTTTTCACAGTCTCATTACTTTTCATATGCAAGGAGGGACTCTGTGACCGCTTTTCAATATTTGATAAAAGTGTCAACAAAAGTAACGCGTCGTTCACTGTATTCAAAACATTCACTAGACCAACTATCTTCTTCTCCTCAAATATCCATTATAAATAAACAAAGTTTCCTATCGTTACCAAGATACAACACTGTTCAAAGTACTTAATTTCTTCAATTAGACACACGTAATACTGCACATCAAAATCCTGATACAGTCTTTTCAATCTTAAACTCTGCATGTCGTTTCTTCCAAATTATAGGCCACCATCAACAAAGCTTCTATTCACACTGACTTTAAAACAAAACAAAGAATCATAGCGCATGTACAGCAATATTTTTGTGCCCAAACACACTCGTTTTAAAACACTTCTGCGCAACTCACATCTCTAAACTTTTTATTTCTTTCATCTACGTCATTTCATTTAAATTCGCAACACTTCTCGTTTTAAGAATGATATTCGTAACATTATGATTTTGCATTGGTCTGTTATTACCTATAAAGTTTACACGTTATTTACCGCTACTTAAAAGTACTTCTCCCCCATTTTCTTCCTTAAAAAACACCAAGTAGAAGAAACATGAATTTAGTTCTTCATCCACAAAAGTGCATGCAATTCCTTCAAGTACTCATCATTTCTAATTATTTTTATATATGTACACAAAACTTTGACAGTGTAATGCTATTCTCGGAATGCATTTCTAATAATATTTCATAAATTTTCTTACAAGTACTATAATACAGTAAAGTTTCCCGCACAATTTCTACCTTATATTCCTTACAAATGTCAATGCAGTTGTGCTGCACTGTGTACATATAACTATGATTATAGCATACTATACATGTTAGTGGGAATGCCGATTTCCAATTTTCTATACTGGTTATTATACAATCACGACTAACTTCCTTAGTAGAACATTCACAAACTGCTATTATGTACAATTCCATCAGTACCTAGGTTCGAATCCATTTGTTGACCATCTTTATAGGATTTGTTGACCAATCACAATGTGTTGTCTCAATATCAGTTGTGTATTTTATGTATTCAATAAAATCACAGCAAAAACAAATGCTTTAAAGCACATTTTCACAACTCGAATACCATAAATGTTCAATGAATAACGTATTTATTTAATTCATTCGCGTTAACACCAATATCCATGCTTAGATGGGTTCAACAAATATTTTATCTAACACAAACAATGGCTACTTTTCAAAACTTTTGTTATATTTTTTAATCTATTAGGCATAACGTACCTACATATATAATTTCATCTCTTTAGCTTAAAGGGTATACAAAATTGTTTTAGGTGACCATATTTATTTAAAGATGAGAACTTTTCAAAAATTCTTACATTTTCGTAATCTACTCATCACAATACATCTCCATAAAAAGTTTCAGGTTTCTATCGTAAGCGATGTGAAAAATGTTTTTTTCGTCCGTCATACTTGTTTTAAAATGTCAACTTTTCAAAACATTTATTCTATGTTTGTAACTCTTTTGTACTAATGAATGTTTCTACCTAGTTTCAAGTTTTTTTAGGCTGTGTATTCTTTAAAAAAAATCATTTCGACGGCCAAATTATGTCCAAGATGGCTACTTTTAAACAATTTTCTTATACGTTTGTAATTTCTTTGTACTATTGTACCAAGTTTTGCGTTTCTATTCCTACCCAATTAGGCTGTATATTCTTTCATTCAATTATTTCGTTGGCCATTTTTCTTTAAAGATGGCGACTTATAAAACTTTTCTTATATTTGTTTTCAATCTACTAGTGGCAATACGTCTTCATATAAAATTTCAGTTTTGTAGCTCAAACGATGTGCAAAATCAATTTTATGTCCACCATATTAGTTATAAAATAACGTCTTTTTCAAAACCCATCAAAGGTAAAAACAAAATAAACGCATTTCCTAGCTTCACAAACCAATAGATTCTACATTATCTTCAATAAGACACAAAATCTACCTAATAGTCGACCAAATGTGTATTAGCAGTAACTCAAAGGCAACCTTACTTCGATTCAAATGCCAAACAAAAATAAGTGCATTTCCTAGTTGCACAAACCAATAGATGCTACATTAGTTTCAATAAGATACAAAAACTACCTAATAAAGAACCACATGTATATTAGCAGTAACTCAAAGGCAGCTTTGCTTCGATTTAAATATAGAACAAAAAACACTGAACTGCTGAACAAGACTATATTATTCGTAAAAAATAAATTACATGTAACGTTTCAACCTTCTAGCAAAGATCCTCATCAGACATACACTCTTGTCTGATGTATGTCGAGTGTTGAGTGTATGTCTGATAATGATGTTGAGTGTATGAGGATGAGGATCTCATCCTCATTAGATGAGGATCTTTGCTAGAAGGTCGAAACGTTACATGTAATTTATTTTTTACGAATAATATAGTCTTGTTCAGCAGTTCAGTGTTTTTTGATCTTATTTGCAAGACGTGCAACTATGTTTTGTTGTCAGAACAAAAATAAGCGTATTTCCTATTTTCACATAACAATAGATGCTTCATTAGTTTCAAGAACTTACAACAAACAGCTTAGTAGACGTCCAAATATATGTTAGCAGTAACTCAATGGAAGATTTGCTTCGATTCAACTGTCAAACAAAAATAAGTGCATTTCCTAGCTTCAGGAACCTGAATATTCAACATTAGTTTCAATAGGATACAATATACGGTTTAACAAACGTCCAAATTTTTTGTCAGCACTAACTCAATGCAAGACGTGATTCAATTCAAATGTCAAACCGCAGTAAGTGCGTTTTCTAGCTTGAAAAACCAGTATATGCCTCATTAGTTTCAAGAAAATACAACAAACGACTTAGTAGACGTCCAAATATATGTTAGCAGTAACTCAATGGAAGATTTGCTTCGATTCAAATGTCAAACAAAAACAAGTGCATTTCCTAGCTTCAGGAAGCAGAATATGCAAGTTTCAATAAGATACAACAAACGACGTAGTAAACGTCCAAATGTGTGTCACGGAATAGGGTTACACTATCAACATTATTTCCTGGTATCGTGTTCCGGCATGCAATTTTAATCACAAATTAATATTATTCATGTAAAGTCATATTAATGCTCATATATACTACATTTCCTTGTATCAAACCATTGTACTAATAATACAATGTTCCTAGATCTTCTTAGTATTTACAACTACTTAAAGTTTGTTACATTCATGCAAATTAAGTGCTTCTGAATAAAATAATAACCAATTCTTTTCTTATTCTGTTTTCAAATAATTCATTTCTTTTTCTAGATCTCCAGTATCAAAAACTTCGTGCCGCAAGCAATCAATTGATTACCTCCTCTTGTGGTTTGGGTTACAAACAATTATAAATTTTTCTTTCCAGTTTTTATCTTCTCAAAACAAATTAATTTCTTGGTGGCTGTGGGAATCCGCTATACAATGTTGGGTAGCAAAAACAATTACCAAAGAAGGCGGTCCAACTATTAATTTTTCTATGTCCTCTCCAAGTTTTCATCAACGAAGAAGGGGGAAAATGCCTTGCGGGTATCCGGAGTACAATTTTGGGTATCAAAAGTATTTAGCGACCTGTCAACCCCCGTAGTAGATATTTGGGTAGCAAAAACGATTATCAAGGAGTGCGGTGACTTTGATTAATGAGGGGGCGTGTTATGAAAAAATGTCGTAGTACGTTTACTGGGCAATACTCCTAACGGTGTATTGTTATAAGTCTTGGAAAACCAAACGGTAACATCAATGAAAATAGATACATGAATGAAGGAAGGAAGGAATATTCGAATATTTTTGCACTATCACTGTACACATCATCATCTCCATGTAGATCACTGTCCTTTAAAGGAAAGAAGTGCTGATGATGATGAGTGGTATAAACCGCAAGTTGATGACGTCCTTCTTCTTCAACTTGTTAATGACTCGATGTTCTTTGTAAAGTGGTTCTTGTTGAATGTTGTGCAGGTGTCCCGGTCGTTCTTCCTTTCCTCATGTGATATCCAATTCATGAAAGAGCATGTCAGAATTAAGCGTTTCCTTATAGAATATTTTCGTGGGGTCAGATCTTATGTATTGCAGCCATTAGATTTGTAGCAAAGATTTTTCATCACTGAAACTCATTTTTCTTGCTATTAGATGCTGCCTTTTCCAAAGCTGCTGTTGAAACACAAAGCCGTTGAATCAGGCGAACCACTGCAAACTTGTTTCTCTTGCGAGCGTCTCAATGATCCGATATAAGTCAGATGAATATTACCCCCCATAAAATTCATTTTATTTTATCTATTACCAGTAGATGGGATGTAGTTTTTTTTGTCCCTTTTCCTTTAATTCTATTGAGTCGAAGTAAACATCATTTGGTAAATACGAATGGCCAAGCACCATGGAAATGTGACCCAAAGATTCCGCTAACACAGCAGATGGCTTGTACGAGCCGCAGACAGGAAAGGGCAACCTTAATATTACGATTCTGGCCAGTACGTACACCACTATACATTCCACCGTCAAACATTGCGGACGATTCCAAAAAGGCAGGCCAAAAGTAAAAACTAATGTAAATGATTTCAAAATCTGCACTCCGGTTATTTTTGGGTCGCTGATTACGAACCTGATGTCAGAGTTGCGAAATGTAATCCCCTTCATCTCTTATTGACAACTTCTATTTGTGAAACAGCGTGTATACCATGTTACTATCAAGATGCATATAATTATCATTTTTTTGAGTCGCTGATTACGAATCTGAAGTGAGAGTTGCAAAATTTAACACCCCTAACAATATTTTAACATTTTAGCATATACTTAAATGATATTTTTTTAAATGAAATGTTACGTGTTTCTTTTAGAAATGATTTCTGATTGGATGTAAATTCAGTAATAATTAATAAATATATTTGCAAATGTTTTGGAATATAATAAAGGAATTATGATAAATTTATTTTTTGAAAAATTAGTTGTTATTAATTAATTATAACCATAAATCAATTTATTGTATTAAAAATTTAATTACAAAAAAATCAGTTTCACCATCAGGTGACAGGTGATGCATCAGTGTCTTCTGATATCAAACATTCTGAAGTTGAAACATCGTATATATAAGGCACGTACACACACACACACACAAACTTCCACACTTATTCCGTGTCTTCCAATTTCTCTTCTTTTCGGGTTAGATTTGTGAAAAACATTGTACGATCCTTCTATCTTTCGCTATTTATTTAGTCGTTTATTTTAATAATATAATTTTCACTCGCTTTGCTTCACTGGGGGCGCTGACCTCTAGGCCCCGTGGGAGTTTCACACCATAGGGGAGGTTTGTGAAATGTATTGTAACCTACTCTTGGACATACACCTTCAAACCAAATTTCGTTTCTCTAGCTTCAGTGGTTTGAAAAATGTTTTCTTGCGCGGCCATTTTAGATTAAAGATGGCGACTTTTTAAAAATGTAATATTTTCCTTAACTACTCGTCAGGATACATCTTTATGCCAAATTTCGTATGTTTAGCTCAAACGGTGTGGAACATTGTTTTTTGGCCCGCCATTTTGGATCCAAGGTGGCGTCTTTGGATACATTTTGTAATATTTTCTTAACCTACTAGTGATGAGGCACCTTCATACCAAATTTCGCTTCAGTAATTCCAGCAGTTTAGTCTGTGTATTCTATACAATAATAGGTTTTGGGCGGCCATTTTGGATCCAAGATGGCGAAGTTATCAAAATTTGGGATTTGTTGCTTTAACTACTAGTGATGATGTACCCTCATACCAGATTTCATGTTTCTAGCTCCAGTAATTTGGCCTGGGAATTATGATGAGTGAGTCAGCCAGTCAGTGACCGTGGGGCTATATTGTATGTGGTTGTCAAAAAATTGAATAAAAAACAGGGGGCCACTTTGGGCCCATTTTTTTGTTTTATATGAAGAAAATACATTTGATTATAACTTAAAATAAGTCTGACAGCGGAGCAACATAACTTTTTCATAATACCATATCGTATTTAAAGATTTCAATTAATAAAAATCAATAACAATTATTGTTTCACTAATAATGTATATTTGATAAATTAATATTTCGTAACTTTTTTATATTCTACATACTTACAGACGTTTATTCCATTTTATTTGATTATGATCTGCTTCAATCTGAACTTTTTATAAACCTTTCAACACGTGCGTCGTAACACAATCGATGCTAATCGAACAAAGGTAGCTTTGCGACTCTTATTCTGGGACAGGTAAAAGGAAATAAACACTTTCATAAGTAACTTCTGACCATTACAGATGTACTCTAGCCAACAAAACGTCAAACAATTCTTAACTAGTTACTTTTTTTTTACTTTTGGTAAACTTTTTTTGGAATTGGCTGCACTGTGCGTCAAGATGGCAAACTCCTTGATACTAAATCCTCAGAATGATGAATGCTGTATATGCTCTTTAAAGTAACACGCACGCTAACAACTATACATGCCAGCACAGATTTTTTGTAACAAAATAGCTATCTAAACCATTTAATATTGTTTAAGGTTTACAGTGACTAGACAACTTTTTGTACAACACAGGGGTGTAAGTGTGACATGCACCACTTTATCGGCAGGGTCATCGTGGATTCCAATTTACGACGCTTTTTGCTCTGCAATCTCTTGGACTCTTTTTAAACTCTGACAGATTCTAGATTCAAGTTACCGGAAATCTATTTGGTCTCATTTAAGGCAAAAAGTAACTTACACCACTTTGTCATCCGGTCAAATAGTTTTGAATCCGTAAAAAAATCGGTCAAATAGTTTTGAGGATATTTTCGAACATTTATTTTAACCATTGCTGGTAGACCACGGAGCTGCAAATGATGCATGGGGCACCGGTTTTTGTAAAATTGAAGACAAAGTAAAATGAGGAAAAGTGTGTGACTCTTAAGGAATAAAATCTTTTTTTTAACTGCAAACAGATAAAATGTTCATGTTCGGACCTTAGAAAACAGATAAGAAAAGGTCAACACATAAGAATTCACCAAATAATAAACCAGAATAAATAAAATGATTTCACTAAGTTAAAAGGTAACAAGAACCAGTAAACAGAATAAATAAGATGATTGCACTAAGTTAAAAGATAACAAGGACCAAGAAATAATACAAAGGTCAGCAAGTACTCAAGTACAACAGATAACATGATACAAAAGAGAAAATTCACTAACGTTCTCTATCGTAGCTATAACACAACTGAACAATAAATCTTAAGTATACCACTTTACTTCAAGTATATGAAGATAAGGAAGTTAAAATATGTAAACTTTATAACGTAAGGTCAGCAAGTGCCCTCTTGTAAACATGATAAGGTGAACAAATATTCTGACTAATACATTTTATCTTCTAAATACACATTTCTATTGTTAATATAACATAAGGTTAGCAAATGCTCTCTCGTTATCTCAATATATAAACAAGATAAGGTTAACAAATATTCTAACTAATACAACTTTCGTCTTCTAAATAAATACTTCTAATCTTAATATAACATAGGGTCAGCAAGTGCCCTGTTGTTATCACAATATATAAACATGATAATCTTCTAAATATACAATCCTTATCTTAATACAACGTAAGGTCAAAATGTGACCTCTCGTTATCATATTATGTAAACACGGCGGCCAATTTGAAATTTCCAGAAACCCTCACATTTACTACTACGCAGATTTGTAGTGAAAGTCCCATTGCTTTGTTTTGAGCAGGCACACCTTTTAATCCTGTTGAAATCTTTAACAGTACTGTTATTTCTATTTTGTTCATTTTCTTTGTTCTTCCTTACTATGAAATTTAGTTTTGAACAAGAAAAGACAGTATTTCTTAGCTTCATTTTCTTTGTACTGAGCAGATATCCTGCCAAAACACTTTGTATTTTGTAAAATAACATATTAATGAAAATATGATTTTTTAAAAAATAGTCCTATGGTACCTGTGAATACTGACATTTATTTCCCTGCTTCCATCCATGAATATTTGACTCTAAAGGAAAGCAAAGAACTTGAAATTCTGAATATCATGCGCACTTTGACAATACTAACTCAAATACGTTTTGTATGACATAGAATAATTTTCAAAACCTTAGAAGAATCAACCTGCGTTTCCATAAAATTATTCTATGTCAATTCATTGTTTCTGCAATTTCTCTGCAACTAAACAAGTCGAAATTTCTTTTTCTTAAGGAAATGATATTGTAATGGATGTAGTTTTATACTATATCAACAATGTTTTATAATTCTGAACGGTTTTGGAACATTCGAAGAAATAAACTTCAGATCGCTCTCTTGTAAAAAAAGAGGAAGTTAACATAGAATAAAACAATTCTCACGCGACAATTTGCCATATGGGGATATCACTAGAAGACATGCTGTTACGAAACTAAGCTAGTGTCATTAAAGTGTATATCAATGCAGTAAATATTTATTTGCAATATCCTCAAGTAGACCATATTTATTAGATATCATTAAGATCAGAAATTATGACAATGTGCTGTTGACATTATTACCAATATCCATATTTAAAATACCTGTAATTTGATATTTTACAATAAAAATTACGCATAATCTCAATTCCATAAATTCACAGTCCAATTCAATATAAATTAATTAGCATCCGGGATACAAACTGAACATATCGATAAACCATATACAATTTAAAATCAGTACGACATATTTGTAGTAAAAGGTAAGTATTCTAGGAAACTACGTATGCTGTGGACTCAATTCATAGCATTTTGGCCCTAAATCATTGAATCAAGAAATTGGTACATTTGTTAACTTTTAACATGGTTTTATCATCTGGTAAATAAAATCCTCCTTCCTTAAAAATAAAAATATACGTGTTCTTTAAACTGTAATATTAACTCAGTAACTAATTATTATTATTCCATAGTAACTCAGCTCATCAGTAATTCACTCGCGTTTTCCTTTTAAACTTTTCACTACACTTAATTTAATTCATTTTGCACTGAAGCACTTATTTTTGAAGTAGACTGTATCTTATTAATCATCCATAAATGATTCCTACAATGACTCATATCTCAGATCATAGTTTATCTATTAAATGAATACTTCGTTCAAAGATAAAGAAACATTAACACACAATAGACATGACTGCGGAAAGAAAATTAAATTATATATTTCACAATTTAGAAGAGAATATTCATGTAATATTCATGTAATGAGCTATTCTCTCCAAGCACATTAATACTACATTACCTTTAATGCTTGTAGTAATTTTTAACGTATTTTATCACTTCGTCTGAGTAATCGTGATCAAACCATGAAGTAGTCCACACTGGTATCTGAGCAATAATCGCCGGATGATCCACAAACTTTTGAAATACTGCGTTTCTTAGAAATTCACACACACACTGACTGGACTGTGTTTTGGCAATTCCTCCAGTGTTATTGGTTGTTCCGGTTTATTAATACATTGGATAGATTTGTTCTTCCTAACTTCTTGAAAATTGACTTATTGTCTATGGAAACTACCTTAGCAATGTCCGATATTTTAGGTACAGTCTGGGCAATACCATCTTTGCTACTGACTACTGTTTCTTTGAACATATTATTTTTACCTTTGTCGACAAGGGGAACCTTCACTTCCAGCATATTTTCTGGCAATACACTCCTCTCGTCCATAATTTTAAATGGTTCTACTTGACTATCATCACTCTCCTTTATTAAACCCAATTTCTGTATTGTTTGTTTTACCCACTCTAAATCACTAGACAATGGATAGTTGTGAAGTCATCCATCTGTAAACCCTGACTTCTACTATTATTTTTCTGTGATACTTGAGTTCCGTCCAATGAATTATTATGACCCGCTTCACTTGATGGTGTTAATATTTTGCATTTCATATATGATCATTCCAATGTACTCTCTATCTCCCATTACCGAATAGTCGATCCATGCCAGTGCGACCTACAATGCAATTATTGAGGCTTATATCAGTGACATACCATTCAAGATAATATTGGGATAACTTTTATACAAAAGGCAATTTTACTGATCCAATTATTATCTGTAATGTAGTATTGCTCACTGCATACATTGTTTTCTGTTTTTTTCCCCCAAGATATAAATTTAATTCCTAAATTTGTCGCAAGGGTAGTGTCCATTATATTAACCTCTCATTTTCTATCTATAAGGCTTGTTACATTTGCGTTATTTAAGACTAAACGTAGTATAGCTGCTGGTGAACTCTGATAAACATGTTGTAATTCTAAGGTATTGTTCCATGTATCGTTCATCCCAAAACCACCATTGTTTTCTGTTTCTTTGGCGTCTATAGCATCATTGTTTTGTTGTATCATGTTGATCTATTCCTTAGGTTGTGTTCGCTTCCTCCAATTGTGAATCGGAACACAGTAAGATTTCAAGTGACCCCTTTTTTGGCATTGCGTGCAAGTTTTATTATATACAGAACAGTTTCCTTTCTTATGAATGGACCCACAAGAATAACATTTACGTCTATACGATGTCTGTGCTACTTTCATGTTTGATGCACCCTTTTGATAAATTTTGTCATTCATTTGATGAATTTCCTTAGGACTAAGTTTCACTTGTAATAATCTTTGTGGTAATTCAGCACTATCTCTTTCTATTAATTTGTCCTGCTGAGAAATGTCTGATGCACGATCAAATTCTAACTTTTCTAATGATATTTGTTTTCTGATTGTCACCTGTATTACTCCAACTATCAATTGATCCACGAGTGATTAATCTAAGAATGATCCATATTTACATTTGCTAGCCTGAAGTTTTAATGCCTGAAGGTATTCTGCAACAGTTTGACCATATTCCTGCAATAATATATGAATGTGGAAGCGCTCAGTTCTGTTATTTGTTGGAATATCACACAGTTTCAATAACGCCTCTTCACGTTGTTGGTACGTAACTTCCATTAATTGCATAGGACTCAAATATTTAACTTTTGAAAAGTCTCCCAATCTAACGAGGCTATAAGCAAATTGGATTTCTTATCTTCAAAAAAAGCTATCAATTTTCAATGAAACTGAAAACTTTCTAGAGCTATATTTTATCTTTCCTAGGATCGAAAGCAGAAAATAAAACATTAGATGTAGCCATTCTGCATGATAACTAAATATGTCCCTTAAATCTTTACGTCAGATTCGAATTAGTACTCCTCCTATGCCACTGTTAAATTCTGTCTGTATATAATATGATTAATAACGTCGCCACTACTATACAGTAGAATTTTATATTGAGGTAGCTATTAAGATAACCCTTCGTCATATATTCGTTTGGGGATATTACTAGAAGACAGCCTATTATGAAAATAAGCTAGAACCATTAAAGTGTATATCAACGCAGTAAATATTTACTTGCAAAATAATCAAGTAGACCATATTTATTGGATATCATAAAGGTAAGAAATTACGGCAATGTACACTCATGCTGAAAATTTTTTTGCATGTTTTTATTTGACAGTTTTTGACAAAT
>JAGDQP010051977.1:0-13894 GCA_022664845.1 Lepisma saccharinum | reverse complement strand
TCCGTATTAGCTTTCCGACATGCTACCAATCCACTAAATTGATAATATTGTTTCCTTTCAATAAATAATAAACATATTATACAGTTTTTGTTAATTTCCCACAAAACAGCTTTTTGGATTTGTTTCCTTCTTCAAACGTACGATTCAATTGTACTTTCATCCGCCATACGATTCATTTCCTTTCAAATAATCGACATACGGACTACTGGAAACACATAGCAACATGTAGCAATCCAAACGTTTTTACCAAAATGGATGTATCATTATTATTTCGTTAAATAAGTGGTCTAGTTCTTCACTATGTCCAAAGATGGAGGCATGCGGAGGAATACTAATGGTGCCATTTCGTGTTATGAATGACAAGTATTTGGCTACAAAAATCACAGAGTTGGTGTCGAGCGAGGGAAAGTAAGGTTAGATATTTATTTTATTACACGCGGTGCACATACTTAACTTTTTCACATAATGTCATTCGTTTGACATTTTCTGTCTTCAGATTCAGTAGAGTCTACTACGTTAATTGAGCTTAGGATAGATTGCAACATATATGAAAGGGAGTGCAAGGACCGCCAAGTGATTACAATAAAGCAACTCTCACGATTAAAGATACTTAGTAATTACGACAGAAAATAGTAAATAGCATGAAAAGTGTGACTGTCAGTAGATGTTTCCAAGATGTCATCGATTTGAGGAACTATTTCTATCAGGGTCTCTTTCGTATGGCTGAACCTTGTAAAGGAGCATCCCAATTCTTCAAAATAGTTTGAACATCTCAGGATTTGGAGTGCACCTTGAATTTAAGCATTCTAAAAACATTTTATCATCCTTGTCGTACGAAGAGTATGAATCTGAGATCACATGCAACATAGGCTATTTCACAACATGTTTTAAAAACAATAGTTTGCGTGCGATTTATTAGAACCCATTCATCAGTTCCTAGTCATAGTTAATTCAGCAGACGACGTTCTATATCAGCTGGCAGGTTTCATATGATACTGCGTTGCACATAGTACCCTCTGGCCTTCTTCTGTAGAAAGCTCAAGCTCCGCTATCGTGTGAGCCGGAATACCAATTTCAGCAGTTTCTTCATTATTGAGAAGGTCACTCACACACCACACTGAGACACTTATCACTTATCATGGAAGAGATAGTTTCCTTAATTGTTTGCTAATCCTTTCGGAATTCCAAAATGTTTTTCCTAAGATTCCTGTGTTTTGGATCATTTTTCTACACTGTTATTTACAGGATAATTTCCGTTATTAACCACCACGACACATAAAAAAGACGAAGATAGAGTATTTTACGAGTGTTCATTGCTGCAGGTTTACCACAGCAATACACTCTGCCGGAAATTGTTGCTGGATTCCTGCAATATATTCACACTTCACTTTCACTCAAGTTCCATTCACACTTCACTATTTTCGTAATGATTGTATTTCACGTTTTTTCTGGTTTTATTTATGTTGATATTGTATATTTGTTAATCAAATCTAGATAAATTATGTGAGCAAGGCGTTATAGCACCCTTGCAATATTCAGAATGAGCAACTCCGATTGTGGTGGTTCCAAAAAGCTACACGACTGATATTAGAATATGCGCAGATTTTAAAACAACTGTAGATCGCGCAGTAAAAAATATGACATATCCTTTGCTCACTATTGAAGATCAGGTTAACAAACTTCAAGGAGCTAAAACATTTGAAATCCTTGACTTTAACCAGGCATATATCCCGTTGGAAGAGGTTACAAAGAGACTTTAGTCATAAATACTCCGTGGGAACTTTTCGAAAATAGAAGATTAGCTTCTGGAGTATCATGTGTGCTCCTTTTATATTTCAAAAATTTATGGATTTGACATTAATAGATTTACCTTTCGCCTAAGCATATTTGGACGACGTCATCATTAGTGGAAAATATATAGACCAATGTTACGAACAGACGCGCCAAGTATTGACTAAGTTTCGACAAATGAATATCAAGGTGAAAGAAAGCAAATGTCAGTTCTTTAAAAATGTTGAATATTTAGGACATACGATATCAGAAAATGGATACAAACCTGTAGCTAAACATAGAGAGGCTATACCAAATTGTGCCACTCCAAAACATGAACAAGAATTAAAGTCGTTTTAGGCCTTCTTACATTTTTTCACAAACATGTACAAAATTTAACACCAAGGGCTCATTTACTTATTAATCTCTTTAAAAAATGTAAGATGGACTCGGAGTGCCGAACATGAAAAGAATTTCTTAAAAGAACTAATACGAGATAGCATATGCCTGCAAATATTTAATCTTAATGAAGACATCATTTTTGTAACAGACGCTAGCCCATACGATATAGGTGCCCAATTGTGTAACAGATCCAATGATGGGAAAATAAAAACTGTAGCTTGCATGTCGGCTATTTTATCAGAGACCAAACAACGTTACTGTCATTACGATTAAGAAGAGGTTTCTGTGATTACGGCAGTAAAAAAATATAAATATTTATACAGAAGGCATTTTGAAATATACACTGATTTTATGCCTATTAAACTGATATTTGGAGAAAATATAACCCTACCATTCACTGCTCATACTCGATTATTATGATGGGCCCTGTTTCTATCTGGATATTCATATAGTATTCAATACTCCAAAAATGTTCAAGTTGCCGATTGTTTATCTCGTTTACCATCTATTGAGAAAACAGGGGATTCAGAACAATCCCTACAATATTTTTGGTCGGTATTTTTTCCACTAGCCAAAGTATTTCGGCCACTCGTTCAATGATCCTCTACTGTATAAAAACTAACGATCATTGTTCTTTACCTAGCCAAAGGAAAACATATCAATATCTACTTTTGTACAATTCAAGTTCCATATTTTTATGATAAGTTTGACCGAAGATTCAGGCAATTGAACATGTGCTCCTGTAAAATAATGGAAAACAGGAAATCTAAGAATTTCCTAAAAAAATATTTTGTTCCACTGGCATCCTGGGATTAAGTCATGAAGTACCTTAAAGTCATGAAAAATACTTTATAGTGAAAAGATTTGGCACACATTTTCTTTATTTATTTCCAAGGGAATGTGAAGATAAATAACAGGTATCTTATGAATTGAAAGAAAAGAATTTTAGTACTAAAACCACAAAACATTACATGTGACGTGAATTTACAGCTCTGATGGGCCTGGTGGTAGCCTATAAGAAGTACAGATTACTAGGTATATATGGAAGAAAAAATACAAACAAGTGATGTGGTGCCCAGTCTTTATAAACTATCGCCAGGCTTCAGCATCAAACATCCTATTTATATTATCAATGTTCCGTTGTAAAACTTTCGGCGATACCTTTCCAACGACACATCAACCACCCTCCTAGCCCTAGTAGTTTCAAAGTTGAAATTCCATCACCGAAACTAGGCACCATCCCCGCAATCGAATGAATGATACAGGTTAAAACTCGTCTTTTTGAGACCTTTCCAACGACTACTCAATCACCTTTCTAACCCTACTAGTTCCTGAGTTGAAAGTTGTCGACAGACGGACAGATGAATCGAGCTTACTCATATGGCTTCACAGCACTTGCTGCTGAAGCCTAAAATCAGTCAAAATTATATTTTTTACCATAAATACTATCGTATTGTTAAGTTCCTGCAGTCAGCCTGGATACTCTCACCCATCATGCTCCGTCTCCACTTACCCCGAGATATGTTCCCAATTACCACAAGCACAAAAAGAGGGTGATAAGTGGGGATACTAAAGTTCCACACTTACTAGTGATTCTTACCCAACCAAATTCCATTACATACATACCTAATTAACTTTTGACATTGCTGTTAAAATTTTGGTCATTTGAGTGGAGAGCCAAAAATTGACGGGCATGTGAAAGTTGTTTCTCATGCCAAACCGTAGACTCTTTTTTCCTTGTACGTACAGGGAGTCCTGCAGGAAACTAAAACTCTATAACTTGAAAACTATTAAGTTTATTATCAAAAAAATGTGTGTGTACTTAGAGCAATGTTTAAAGTTTTATTTCTGCTTGTTGAAGTTTATCGCCAAACCTTCAATTGAGCATAATTCACCTCCAAACACTGTTGTAGTCTTGGAAACCGAGAATTTCGTGTTGATGGTGATTCTCTGGGATATTCAGAATCACATCACTTATTTTGTCCTTTAGGTCGTCCAGATTAGCTGGCTTCTGTAAATACATCTCGGTCTTTAGATGTCCCAACAGCCAGTAATCATAAGGTGTAAATGTGGTGAACTTGCAGGCCAAGGTTTTAACGAACAATTTCAACAGAGATGGATTGGCCGAAGAGGACCCACACCTTGACCTGCAAGATCAACAGACTTACATCTTTCAATTACTGGTTGTGAGAACATGTAAATACCGAGGTATATCCACATAAACCAGTTAATCTGGGTGATATGAAGGACAAAATAAATGATGTGGTTCTGAATACTCCAGTGCCCCCGGTGGGTGAGTGGTAACGCTCGCTGCCTTGTAATCAAGGGATCCCGTCTGGGTTCAATTTCCGGTGGGGACACAAGTGGTTCTGAGCACACGTTAAATTTTACGTCCCATCGTTAGTACCTTACCAATTCGTTTAGAACTTACTAACAATTCAATCTCAATATCTCATAGGAGCATCATCAATATCGGTTTTCCAAAAAGACTGCAACACTGGACATGAATGGTGCACTACTGGAGGATCGGCAATAAACCTCAACAAGCAGAAATAAAACTTTGAACACTGCTCTAAGTACACAAAAAAAATTCTTAATGAACGTAATAGGTTTCAAGTTATAGAGTTTTATAGTTTCTTGCAGGACTATGGACAAGTTTAGTTTAAAACAAAGAAAATATAACATTCTCACAGCATAACATCCAGACTTTTTTTTCTGTGTCCGAGCCATTTTGATATTTACTAGCATATCAATGAAAACAGGTTTGTCCCTATTTACCCCTGTCCCCACTTCCCGCATCTACCCCTATGCAATACGAATTATGTACTTGATGAGTTTCGTAAATCTTACGCCATATTTTTCAATTACTTTATCATTATTCCGTACGTTATCATTATTCCGTACGTTATCAGATTATTCTTTGCGACCACTATAACCAGCTTTAAAGCACTATTACACATACCAGTATGCTGCGCAACATGCTTGGGCCAGCATGCTGTCACAGCAAAATGCTGGATTGGCTGGCTGTTACACGCAGTATGCTGATGGTTTATCTTTTTAAAAAATATATTTTGGTGTTACTGGAATAGGAAGCAAGGAAATAAGCAAGTTTAAGAACATGTTATCGCAGAAAGGAACATAATGGATACTTAATTAAGAAATACGAATACAATAGATTAATATCAATTACCTATGTTCGCCTGAACAAAAATTAACGGGTTTTTGCTTAAAACCACATTTTCGCTTATAGCACCCTCCCGTTACACAGTGCTGCCGATTCCAAGAAAGCTGGACATAAGTAAAAGGTAACTAGTTAGAGATTTTTTTCATGTTGGGTTGGCTACAGTACATCTTTAATTGTCAGAAATTACTTATGAACGTCGTTATTTCCATTCACATGTCCCAGAAAAATAGTCGCAAAGTTACTTTTGTTCGATTCGCATCGATTGTGTTAATGAGTCAGTAAACAACGCACGTGTTGAAAGTTGTATAAAAACTTTAGATTGAAGCAGATCATAATCAAATAAAATGGAATCAAAGTATGTAGGTACGTAGAATATAAAAACAATTTACGAAATAATAATTTATCAAATATAAATTAGTGAAACAATAATTGTTATTGATTTTTATTAATTGAAATTTCAAAATACGATATGTTATTATAAAAAAAAGTTATGTTGTTCCGTTTCCTTCCGCTGTCAGAATTATTTTAACTTATAGTCAAATCTATTTTCTTCAATATAAAAAAATAGCTGCCCAAAGTTGGTTCATTTTTTTTCTTCAATTTTTTTAAATAAAAGTTATATTATTAGAATAAATGACTAAATGAAAAGCGAAAGATAGAAGTCTCGTGCAATGTTGTTTTTCACAAATCTAACCTCCAAAGGTGAGAAATGGAAAGATATGGGATAAGTGTGTATGTTTATGTATGTGTGTGCGCGCATGCCTGATATAATAGAGGGAGAAAGAGCAAAGAGAGGCTTGGCGGGCAATTCAAACTCCTTGATTTAACAAACTGTTATGTTCATCCTCGAAAGAAAAATATTTCTACGTTGAAAATTATTAACAAATGAATAAATTAATAATAATGGATCTTAATAATTATTAAATGAATAAATTAATCATTGATTTTGCTTTCTTAACATCACTGTAAAATCGGAAATATTACTATTAATTTTTTATCATAATTTCGTTATTATATAACAAAGCATTTGCAAATATATTTATTAATTATTACTCACTTTACATACCCTCTAAATTCGAGTCAGGAATCATTTATTAAGAAAACCAACGTAATATATTACTTAAAAATTGATCATTTAAGTATAGGCCTACGTTAAAATGTTAGAATGTTGTTAAGTGGTTAAATTTTGCAACCCTTCCTCCCAAGAAAAAACATGATAATGATATGCATCTTGATTGTAACATGATATACATGCTGTTTCACGTATAGAGGTTGTCAATAGTGGATGAAGGGGATACAGTTTGCAAGTCTGACTTCAGATTCGTTACCAGCGACCCAAGGAAAACCCCGAGTACAGATTTTGAGATCATTTACTTCAGTTTTTTACTTTTTGCCAGCTTTTTTGGAATCGGCCGCACTGTGTGTTAGGTGCCTCTCGTTGCTAGAAAGAAGCAGCGATTGAAAGTAGTCACCAGAGGCACCTAACGGCAGGGTCTAACTCATGTGCTCATTAACGCAGACGAAAATAGGTAGGTCAGTCTATCTTTTTAGTTAGTACTAATACCACGTTGGTGAAGCTATGTGCATTAGCTAACCTAAAACAACGAATCGATAATATTATCTTAATTAAGTATGATTGATTGATATTGTGGGAACTGTAACGCTTGAGATAATACACCAGAATAAAATATAAGATTTGGATTTGTTTGTTAAGCTAATGGATCTTCCTATGGTTATTTAGGGACGACAAGGATCAGATAATTTATTCCTTAACTGAAAGTTCAACTCAAATCTAGTGGTGAAAGAACATGAGGAGGACCAGCAAGTCAGGACCAATCCCATACAAACAAATGCAAGATGCCTTTAATACTATTGAAACATGAATAGTTTCTAATGTGGAACTGAGGTCGATGGTCAGTGACATTGAGAGTAACTATGCTGTGTGAGCTGAAATAATAATTTAAGCACATTCAAGAATTTAAGAAGGTTACTAAGGGATAATGTAGTCTAAAAATTGAAAAGGTAGAAAAACTACACGCTACATAAATTTTAAATCAAGAATTTAACCAGAGCACGGACGTAACTACATTACCGGGTAAAGGTGCCTACTGTCCAGGGAACCCTACAGGTGGCGTATACATAGATGAAAATTAGTTTATGGTAAACTTAGCAAATGTTACAAAAGGAGTCGAATCCAAGTTCGATTGTAAAACTTTGCCAGCGTTGACAAAAACTAAGGCATTCTTATGCCTGGGTTGGAATTTTCACGCAGTCTAGAAAGAATCTCTGTTTTAGAAATCTGACAGCGCTCTTTGTACAGTTACTGTGTAGTTTTTACACGCTGCAAGAATTTGCTGAAATTGGTTCTGTGAGATGCTGCTATAATAACGCTAGGACAAGGAACCTAAAAAGTTCCTGGTAGGGCGGTCTCAAAATTCTAATTCTGTTACTGAACAAGAATTACACAAAAGTGAAAGTAACCGATGACCAGATCCAAACCTCAGATGGTACAGTGTTCTATTTGCCTGACAGATGCTGGGGATTTTCCCTGGGGCATGAGGATTTTATTCTTGGTTATTGATTCCGAATATTATCCCAACAAGGGAAGAACGCTTCGTGTTTCCACGCAGACAGGTAGTAGGCAAAAACTTACAAGCAACTACTACTTTTAGGATCCCCTTTCATAATTTATAACAAATAGAATACTGAATACAGGTATAATAATCCAAGATGAGATACAGAAGGAAAGTACTATTGAGATTAGTCAGTCTAGACTTCAACGAGAACATAAATCAGAAGAAAAGAAACAGGTACCGAAGATAGAGAACACAAACGGCAAGAACTTAAAAGACAACTTGCAAATGAATCAATTTAATCTTTTTTTTTTAACGGTTAGGTTAGGTTAAGCAAATTTTATAACGTACGTTTTCTGTTCATATTTGATTCACTTGTGAACAGATATTTCTGTTAATGCAGCATGCAAGAAAATTGTTTTATAGCCAGGTAATTATGTAGTTGTTCAAATTAAGTATACTTTGAACCTTATTATAATAGATTTAATTACGTTCGATTATGTTAAGATTTGGTATGTTCAAAGCAACAAGAAATTTAAAATCATTGTTTGAAGATTTGGAAACAGGTTTAATAACATAAGAATTAATAGGCTTGAATGAACATGAAAGAAGTACAGAGTAATTCAGAGTACAGAAATTTTGTGTAAAGCTTCTGGGTGTTTTGAGTTACAAGGTTAGAACCAAAGAATCAAACGGACAAACAGACACAGGAGTGAAGTTAAATGAATTTAATATAAAAGAAATACATAATTTAAAATCTTATCTCTTCAATATTTGTGACAGATTTCCTTGGAGTTTCATGGTCACCGATAAATGCCAACAAATCATAGTACCATAATTTGGATTTACATCAGCGTAGGGTTACCAACTGAAAATTGCCAAATGCCTGACAAAACTCCGAAAAAAGCCAGGACACCATAAAATTACAGAAATCAACATTTTTTTTAGGCGCAATCACGTTCGTTATTTATCTTTTTATCTAGTGGTGAAAGTCTCGGGGAGGTTAAAGACAAGAATATTAATTGCTGATGTGCTAGTTCTTACCAATGTTTGGTACTTTACGCAATTTCGCGAACGAAGACAAAAATAATGGAGTGTGATATATCGACAGCACTACCAACCACGCACAAAGGTTAGAAAAGTACCAAATTATCGCTCGTGACCATACAGTTTACCGGAAATAACACAAACAATGCAGTTTAGATCCAGTATTGTCTTGCTAATATTATTTTTAAAATGACAGACTTTTTCAAGAAAAAACAAATGCCGGGCTGACATTTCTAAACAGGTTTAAAAAAAGTCGGACATGTCCGGCAAAAGCCGGTCGGTTGGTAACCCTACATCAGCGACCTAACGTAAGGGCCTGCAGATCAGGCTTGCCCGAGGGTTTAGGAAGCCCCCATTCATCTTCATCGCAATATTCTTGTTTTTGTCGTGAACGGCCTTCTCAGTTAAAAGGTAATGATTTGGTGTTTCCTTCCCTCCATATAATCAATAGAATTGTAATGCAATCGAACACTTCAGTATTGTTCAGTTCTGCGCACTGGTCACATCCAACAATCTTAGTAGATTTGGTGTCGGGCGAGCAGTCATTTTCAAAGTTAAAACTTACAAAGAGCTACGTAAGGAATTATATGACCCAAGACAGACTCAGTGAGCTCAGCGTTCTTGATGTTAGTATTGAATGTGAAAGAACCAGATCTAATTATGTTAGTGACATTTTCAAAACTTTCACATCCCAGCACGTCCGTCGCATTGTTCAATTTGATTGGATTGATTGGTCGATTAAATTACCATTAACATCCTTAGCGAGCTGGTGAACTTCTAAGGATAGAACATTGTTTTTTTGGTAAAGTGAACTTTAAATCACTCCATTCAATGGACAAGGCGGAAATTAAAGTCACGACTACATGTACAGGAAACGAGCACGCTAATCTTTTAGGTATATCAAGATACAGTTTCATTAGAGTTTTATGTAAAAGTACTCTTTCCTCAATACTAAGACTAAATACTAACACCATATACCAGGGTGAGTCATATGTTCCTAGCGTTTTCATGGATAATGTCCAGCACCCGCCTCCCCCTGTATCACAGAAGCCTATTCGGCGAAGTACATCCCATCACACTGTATAGTCCTTCTCCAACGTTCCACCAGTGACATAATCTCCTGACGATACCAGGCTGCAGGCTTTGAAACAAAGAACTCAGGTATGCCAGTTGTCACATCATCCACGGAATGGAATTGTCTGCTCCGCAGGAAGTGTGCAATGGAACGAAACAGATGAAAATCAGATGGTGCAAGGTCGGGACTGTAGGAGGTGTGTGGTAAAATGTCCGCAATGTGCTGGCGGACTCTCCTGGACCTGTGGAATGGAGTGTTGTCACATCGGAGGAGCAGTGCCGGATAACGACGGCGCACAATGTCGTATACCCGTTGCAGCTGTTCAGCATACAATGTCCCATCTACGGAACGACCACGTGGAACGAGCTCCCAGTGCACCGGACCTTCGAAATTCCACCACACACACAGCATTGTTTTTTCTTCAAACCGCCCTCTTTGAACCACTGGCTGCGCTCCGGTACCTGGTCAAATCCATTGTTTCCCGGTGTCAGGATAACGAAGAACGATCCACTTTTCATCATTCATGATGATCTGCCGCCAAAACCTGTCGTCAGTTGAGTTTCGAAGCAGTTCTTCACACAGAGTCACACGTTGTTGAACTTGAGCGGGAGTCAAATCAAGGGGAACCGTTCTCGGTTGCCAGGAGCGAAACCCAAGTTGATGCAGATGGCGATGACACTGGTTTGTGATGTCTGGACCTCATCTGTCAGCTGACGGGTACTGGTTCCTGGGTTTCCTTCAACAGCGTTCAGGAGGGCATCGATATCCGTCGTCACAGGGCGTCCACTCTTGGGCTTGTCATCGAGACTGGTGTCACCAGACCGAAAACGTTGAAACCACTTTCTACCTATGGACGGGTGGAAAGTACCTTCACCTTCTACGGCACAAATTTCCTTGGCTGCTGCTGCTGCATTCAGCCCCTTTTTCCAGTAATGACACAGAAGCACACGACACACAAGTTTCTCCTCAGCCATTGTCCTGCCAACTGTGTATTCAACGCGTAGTTCCTCCCACACACCGTTAGCGCTGTGATCAGACAGACACGTGACACGCTTTCTGCCAACACCACCACCTTCACCTGTTCTACACGTTGCACAAGTTTTTCCGGCAAACAGTGGGTGGGACCACCCAACGCTACGAATATATGACTCACCCTGGTAAAAGTGTATGTTTGTCAATACTAAATTCCATTTCTTATATTTTATGTATGTGTACTAGACATTAGCGATACAAGAAGTTCGGTGGGAGGGTCAAGATAGCATCTCACAGGGCAAGTATACTTTCTACTACGGTCAAACAGTCTCACGATTTCGAAACAGGAGTCCTCATTAAGAACAGTATCCTTCAGGCGGTTCAGAATATCGAGTTCGTAAACGAAAGACTATCGTACGTTACGATACGTACTTGATGGGGCAACACGGTTTTATTAAACGTCTATGCTCCGACCGAGGTAACTACTGGCAACGACAAAGATATATTCTACGATGAGCTAGAAAGGTTGTTTGACCGAATGCCGAAGTATAATTCGAAAATTGTGTTGGGTGATTTCAATGCAAAGGTAGAAGGGAAGAAAAATGTAGACTTTCTATAGGCAAATACAGCCTTCACAAAAGGACCAACAACAATGGAGAAAGACTGATAACTTTCGCGATTTCGAAAAACCTACTGGTACGTAGCACGTACGAAGCACGTACTTTGATCACAAAGACATACACAAATACACATGGGTATCTCCGGACGGCAAAAGCCTCAACCAGATCGATCATGTATTAATAGACAGAAGAAGACACACCAACATAATGGATGTTAGGTCGTACAGAGAAGCGAAAGGTGACACAGACCATTAATTAGTGATCACAAAAGTAAGGGAAAAGTTATGCATCGCAAACAGAGAAAGCATGTGGTCAAAGCAACTGAAATTCTAAGTTAAACGATTAAATAATCCGAGGAAAAAAGCAGATTACCAACTCGAACTCTCATATAGATTCGAAATCCTAGCCGACTCGAGGAATAATAATGATGATGTTAATAACGAAATTGATGTAAGTAAGATGTGGGAGGCAATTCGTGAAACAAGTAAGAGCGCAGCGAAGGAACGTGTAGGTGAGAAGAAACAACAGAAAAACAATCCTTGGTTTGATGAAGAATGCCTTAAGCTTCATGAGGAACGAAAAATGCAAGGCAACGATGGCTAAGTAATAAAAGCGAAGCAAATACCAATCACTACAGTAATGCGAAACGAAACGCCACACGCGGATTCAGAAACAAAAAGCGAAAATATCTGACGCAGAAGATTCAGGAGATAGAGGAAAACGGGAAGACAAATAACATACGAGATCTGTACAATGGTGTAAACTCGATAAGAAAAGGTTACCAGCCGAGGTTAGGAATGATTAGAAATGAACGTGGAGATCTTCAGTCGGCTCCGACTAAAATTGTCGATGTGTGGAAAAGTTATTTCGACAAACTTCTTAATGTACTCAACGGCGAACTAACAGAGAAATTTGACATCCATAACGCAGAACCTTCGATTCCCGAACCTAGCGAGATTGAGATCAAAATGTCGGTAAAGAAATTGAAAAATTTCAAATCACCAGGAATAGACAATATTCCAGCCGAATTAATTAAAGCAGGAGGAACGGCACTAATTAAGGAACTTCATAAATTGATAAGTGCTATATGGAGAAAGGAGGAGCTCCCAAAGTAATGGAAAACCTCAATAATAGTTTCGATTTACAAAAAAGGCGATAAATCGGACTGAAATAATTACCGCGGAATTCCGTTACTTCCAACCTGTTACAAGGTAATAAGTAATATTCTGTTAACACGCCTAGGTGTATACATAGATGAAATAATTGGAAATCACTAATGTGTATTTAAAAGAAATAGATCCACGTTGTACCAGATTTTTGCCTTGAGACAAATCTTGGAGAAGAAATGGGAATACAGTGGGACGGTTCGTCAGCTACTTATTGATTTTAAGAAAGCATATGATTCTATTAAAAGGGAAAAGTTATATAGTATCCTGATAGGATTTGGAATTCCGAAAAAATTGGTTCAACTAGTGAAGATGTGTCTCAGCGACCCCATAAGCAGACTACGGGTAATAATATGTTAGATAGTTTTAAGCACCACTACTGTTTAACTTTGCTTTAGAATATGCGAATTTAAAAATTAAAGGGGACAAAAATGGTATATCATTGAATGGTTTGAATCTACTGTTTGTATACGCGGATGATGTAGATTTAATAGGGGACGATTAAACCTATATAGATGTGTAGACCTATAGATGTCTTTACGTGTAGACCTATAGATGCACTACAAAACAACACCGATGTCTTAGTAGAAGCGTGCGATGAGATAGGTCTACAGGTAAACATAGATAAAACAAAATACATGATAACAAGCCGAAACACAGGGAATGAAGGATATAAAAACATCAGAATTAGGGATGAGGTCATAGAGAAAGTAAACAAATTTAAATACTTAGGTACATACGTAACAAGCAACAATGAGGTCACGGAAGAAATAAAAAGTCGCTTAGTATCGGGGAACGCATGTTTCTATTCAGTCCAAAAACTTCTAACATCGCGATTAATATCAAGGAAATTGGCATTGAAAATATACAGAACGGTCATTCTGCCGGTACTACTTTACGGTTGCGAAAGTTGGAGTACGACCCTAGCAGATGAACTTAAATTACGTGTGTTTGAAAATAAGGTTTTGAGAAAGATATACGGACCGAAACGGGACGAGATGACTGGAGAGTGAAGACTGCATAATGAAGAACTCCACGGACTGTACGATTCACCAGATGTAAAAATAATGAAATCGTGACGACTA
>JAGDQP010051976.1:0-13894 GCA_022664845.1 Lepisma saccharinum | reverse complement strand
ACGTGATGAAGAGAACGAGGGAAATGAAAGAAGGGGAAAGTTACATATAGAGGATTGATTAAACAGAACTAAATAAAACCGTAAGAAATAAAATAAGAGAGGAAGTACGAAGATACAACGAAAATCTTATTAGAAATACAATCGAGGAGAACAAGAGCCTGAAGAAAACAAAACAGCAGCTCATGACAGGGAAAATCAAATAATTGCAGTTAAGAGACCAGATGGGACAGAAACCAGAAGTAAGGAGGAAATTATATTAAAAAAATGTTTGAGAACTTCTACAGATGATTGTTTTACTCCGATGAAGAACTAGGAAAAGAAATTTCAGGAGAAAATGATGTAAATGTCTCAGCCGTAATGATAGAAGAAGTGGATAAAGTAATTCGAGGGACGAAGAACAAAAAATCACCAGGAGAAGATGAACTCTCAACAGAGAATTTTAAATTGGGATGTGAAAAGAGGAACTTGAGAAATTATTCTCAATGTTCCTGACGAAAAGAGAAATACTCTCAAGTTGGAACACTGCTATTTTGTTGTAAAAGAAAGGGTTAAAAAGACGGATCGAAAGCTACATATTAGATAGTCTATTGTCAGTTATATACAAAATGTTCACCAAAACATGGACTTTGTGAAAGTTTTCCCGAGTTTTTTCCATCATGTTTGCACTGTGGAGGTTCTGACAATTTTCAAGAGTGGGCGTTCTGACCATTTTCAAGAGTGGGCGTTCTGACCGCTTTTAAGAACGTTAAGAATATGATGTTTGCAGCGTTGGAAGCCGTTAATTTTTTTATGTTTGGATATTCGGATCAGTGGGCGTTCTGACCAGTACACATTCAGAGTGGTGGGCTTTCTGACCATTTCGGTGGGCGTTCTGACCATTTTGAAAAGTGGGCGTTCTGACCAATGGGCGTTCTGACCGATTATACATTTGGGCGTTCTGACCGTTTGGGTTTGCTTTCAGACCATATTTACTTGTGGGCGTTCTGACCGTTTCTACATTTGGGTGTTCTGACCTTTATAGTGGGCGTTCTGACCATTTTGTTGGGCGTTCTGACCATTTTTAAAAGTGGGCGTTCTGACCGGTGGGTGTTCTGACCATTTCTGAATTTGGGTGTTTCGCCGTTTTGGTGGGCGATCTGACCATTTTGGTGGGCGTTCTGACCATTTTCAGAAGTGGGCGATCTGATCAGTGGGCGTTCTGACATAGACCCAAATCAAAATAGAAACTGATAAACGCAATTTTTAATTATTATTGCTCGCTCGTTTAGAAACAAAAAGCGAGAAAATCTGACGTAGGAGATAGGGGAAAACGGCAAGACAAATAACATACGAGATCTATACAAAGGGGTAAACTCGTTAAGAAAATGTTACCAGCCGAGGTTAGGAATGATTAGAAATGATAATTCATCGAACCAAATATTTGCAAGCAATATTCCTTTAATTCGCACTATTGTACCATCAGCTGTGGTAATTTTAGCTCCTTCAGCACCAGTAATATTTAACTTGAGCGATGGATGCCAAGCTTTTAATTCTAAATAAAACTCATAATCTATTAAAGAACACGTTGCTTCTCTATTAAGTTAGGCATCCACTGATAAATTGGCAATACTCACTTTAATTTTAGTGACTAACAACTTAAATGGTTGTTGCTTTACTTCTTCTATATTAGATGATATACCATTACTGATTTGTTGCTGCCCCATGATTTCATTCTTAATACTATTTAGTTCTGTTGCATATTGTAAGCATTCCTGTAACTCTTGCTTTTTATCTGATGTACACGAAAATAACTTCAGATTCCCAAAATTTTCTTTTCGTAAGACTCTACGATTAATAGATTGTATTGTTGCTACATTTCAACGAATTTGAATTAGAACATACGGCCCATCAAAAAGATTAAATAACTTAGCAATCGTATGTTCCACTGCAGAACTCAATTAACCCATTTTACAATATACCAAACTCTCCACTTGTAATTCGTTACATCCTTTACTTTTTTCTGTAAACTTAAAATGCCGTCCGAGTGCTCTTTTACGAATTTGGTGATTTCCAACTTCAGCATTATCCAAATTATTCAAAACTTTAATGATAAAATCATAACATGGTAAATTAAGAAACACCTGCTGTGGCGCTTCTTGATGACATTCACTAACTGTATTATTCATAAAATATACCACTTCATTTAAATATTGACTCCATTGAGTATGATCCTTATTGCTATGTCCATTGAGTATTATTGGTATGTTCTTAAAATTCTTCCTACTTCCCTATTATACCGCCCTACCGGATTACTTTGCGGATGGTAAGTTGTGGTCATTATATGAATAATATTACGTTTTGACATAAAATCCATCCATAATTTGGCTGTAAACTGTGGACCATTATGTGACAAAATTCGCTTTGGCGTACCATAATGCTTAAAATAATCTTCTATTCGCCGAATTATCTCCTTGGTCACACCATTTCGTAAGGCATATAGCACAAGAAATTTAGATGCTATATCTACAATTGATAACATAATCCTTGTGACTTAGGCAATTTTCCAATTAAATCTATTGATATCATATTCAAAGGTTCTTTTGCAATTACATAAAATTCTTCACGATATATTCCCCTTAAATTTGGTTTCGTCTCCATACACATCCTACAATTATCTACATAATCTCTCACATCTTTCTTTACTTGATTCCAGTATAAATATCGTATAATTGTTTTAAACGTACGTTTAATCCCAACATAACCCATATTATCATATTTAAACGAAATAGCGTTAATACTTCTTTCCGGTACAACAATTTTCCATTTTTTTTCTTTCTGACGTTTAGCCCATAACACATTACCTTCCATCTTACAATTCCTACTATTTTTCATCACTTCATCTTTTATATTCAATTATTCGATTAATTCTTCGTATTTTTATCTCCTTCATAATCAAATTGCAATTCTCCACAAATATCAAACATTTCACTTACGTAATGATTTTGTACTTCAATATCACATGGTGCTCGGCTTAATACATCCGCTATACGAATCGTATGCTTCGCAATTGACTTTACCTCAAAATTATATTCTTGCAACTTCATTGCCCATGTAAGACACATCTTTTCATCAGTCCACCATTTTAAACACTTATGATCTGTTTAAACCACAAAAAATACCTTCGAGATATTGTTGAAATTTCTCAATAACATATACTATAGCCAAACATTCCAGTTCTGTAATCCCATATCGTTGTTCATGTAATTTCAACGATCTACTTGTATTTTGAATTATCTCATTATTCGCTATATCTCCTTGACCTAAATATCCAGCCACTCCAGTGGTAGACGCATCCGTCACAATGTAGAATCGTTTGGGAAAATCCGGTTGTACTAAAGCAGGAACCAATCTTGCTTTCAAAGCTTGGAAAGCATTCTCCTGCTCCTCTGACAACGTCCATTTTACCCCTTTCGCTAAAAGTTTATAGAGAGGAGCCATCAATCTAGCATAATCAACAATAAATCTGTCTCCAATTACATAAACCTATCTATCTTTGTAATTGATTACGACTACTAGGCCTAGGATATCCTAAAATGGCATCATCTTTACATGGATCTATTCGAATTTCTTTACCATTAATTATATGACCCAAAAATGTAATTTGGGATAATGAAAACTTGCACTTCTTTAATTTTATGGTAGTTCCATTATGTTGCAAAATACTCAATACCTGTTTAATTCTACTCAAATGTGTCCGAAACGACGAAGAAAGACAACAAAGGTCATTAACATAAACATGTATCCAATTACTTGTATTTAAACCAAACATTCCATTCATCATTGCAATAAACACTGACTCAGAGCTAACCAATCCAAAAGGAAGTCGTTTAAATTGATACTGATGATTTTCGAATCTGAAAACTGTATACTTTCTACTCCGTTCTGTCAAAGGTACCTGAAAATAAGCTAACGATAAGTCCAACTTTGAAAAATAACAAGCTCCAGCGTACGTATATAATAAATTATCTAAATGATCAACCTCATTCTTGGGACACATCACAAATTTATTTAATGCTCTTAAATCCAAAACCATTCGCACACTAGCATCAGGTTTATCTACTACATGCAACGGATCGTTATATGGATTATTTGCCCTTTCTATAATGTTCCAATTTTTTTATTTTAAAATTTATTTCTTAACAGCTGCTCTCCCTGAATGAGGAATAGGATATTGATTAAAACTAATATGTACATCATTCTTCAATTCAATATCATACCAGAAATTTCGATGACAACCCGGACGTTCATAAATACTGTCTTGTATTTTAATAAAACCTTCAGTAACTGTGATTCTTGCTCTTTATCTAAATTGGATACTTCCTCTACAGTATCATAAATTTGTTGAACAGTTGCCTGAGTCTCATTAAAATCATCATATTGATTATTTACTTCATTTGGTCCCATGATACTATCAGATAGAACATGGACCCCAGCTTCTATCTGATCATTCAGTTTAAAGACTCAGTTCGATTACAATTAATTCGATCTATTCCCATAACACTATCTTCATTTAATTGTCTGTCGTATGTGTTTGAATTTTGACTAAAATCCCCCGTCCTTCTCATTACACATCCACTAGAACCTCCTCTGATATTATCATCTTCGTTCATCAAGCAAACATTGACTTGTCGTCTTCTTTCATTATTTACTCTCAACATCTCTTGTTGTACTTCATCACGTAGCCGTCTATTACCATAACCATTGCGTCTATCACATATATTCTGGTTAGCATTACTACTTGACAATTGACGTCCTCGATCATTAGTAAACCTATTATTTCTATTTTCATCATTATTTCGATATCCATAATTTCTTACATTCTGATATCACCTTCACTTCGTAAATTTCTTGTACTCTGATTCTTATTATACCATCTCCCTTGCCGCTCTCTTCTTTCTGTATTAACTTCATCCCATCAACGTACATACAACAATAATGCCTACATATTATTATAATCCAATAGCATCAAATCACGTTTAACTTCCTCAGGTATCATTTGTACAATACTTTGCACTAACTCCCTTACTGGCATATGATCATCAATGTTATTAAATTTATATATTAATTCATACACTCCACCCTCGTAACTTTTAACTCTTCTGCAATCTATTTATGTTTTCTTCAACATCCGCTTTCTTTCTTCCATTCATTCCTTACTCGCACATCTCTCCAAAAATAATAAACAAAATTTCTTATAACTGTTAATATACCTTTTAACTGTATCTAACCATCCTGCAGGTGATCCAATCAGTGCCTCTTGTAACAAATCTAAAGGTAATTCAATATTTAATTTTAGACAGGATAAATAAGTAGTAAGTGTTCTGAGATATTTAACTGGACTAAGTTCGCTTATATCTTTCCTCCATTTTGGAATGCCCTTCAAGTTCTTATTTGTGATCTCTTTAGTGGTTTGCATTGCTACTTATCTCATCAATTCATTAGTAAGAACTTCCTTCCTACCCTTAATATTCTCATTACCATAACATAATTTACGACTATCATATTCTCTCATTTCATCCTGAAATTTCTTATGACTCTGTTAATAATAATGACCTTCATCACATTTATTTTCATTTTCTCTGACTCTTTGACATCGATTGTCTTCCCTTTCATAACATGCCTCATTTAACCTATATTAACTTTTTTATATTCTCTTGACGATAGAACAATTCTTCTTCCTTATTCCTTCTTCCTCGTTCTCTATCACTCTGACATCTCCTTCCTATCCTTTCATAATCCTCTTCATTATTTCTCTCCCTATCACCCTGATCCGGTACTACTTCCTCTTCTCTATGAACACCCTACAAATAACATCTCCGTAACTCAATCAATTGCTGCATTATTATCCCAATATCACCTTGAATTCCGTCAATTTGACCCTTTTGATTACGTATTGCTACCAGTAATTCTTTCACCTCATCATTACGCCATCTTATCTCTTGTGTATTAGTCGCAATTTCATCACCTTGCAAATTCATCTGAAGTACGAAACAATCTCGATATTCCTTTTTCCAGTCTTCCCATTCTACCTGTCTTCGCCTTTTCTCTTCCTCCTCCTTTTATCTCTGTCTTTCTCCTTCTTGTTGTCTTTCCCTCTCTCTTTCCTCCTTTTCTCGTTTATGTTATTCTTTCTGTTCATCAATGCTTCTCAACAACATCTGTAGCATTTGCTCAATCATTTCATTGTTATTCTTCTGTAATTTACTCCGCCTTTCCTCTACAAATTTCGCTCTTCCTCCTCTTTCTATTCCTGTCCTTCTGACCTCTACATCACTTTCATCTTCCGACCTATACCCATTTTCTCATCAAAGCCCTTATGTTGTGCGCCATATTGCTATGTAGTGTATATTTATATATAAGGGGTCATTTACCGCTGATACGTTAGCGTTATTGTATCTATATATTTCAGACTATCGTTGTCGCATAAAGAATTATTTACTCTCACGAAACATTGCTCCTGCTAATATAAATCTCTATATCTCAGGGTTCTTTTTCCTCCTTGGTCCTTTTGGTTCCGGAAGTAGAGAAAGCGTAAAAACTTAGTTATCCCGGGACACTGCTCCAAGTCAGTATCTTGGTCAGATACTGTGTAGACTACTGTATATCAGAACAATTCGTAGTTGAGACCAGACCAACAGAGCTAAAGCTCTGCAGTCCAATCCTTCCCGGAATCACAGAAGTCGACAGGAATCAAAACAAAGGTATTAGGCTTAAACACATTTTAATAAATTATCACAACACGCAAGCTCCCTCTAGATATTCCAAATACATATCTTTGATACTCAGTTTCCTAGAATTTGTACTCTTCAATCATTAAATTCTTCCATTTCATGACATAAACATAACTTTCAATTTAAACTAATTTTACCAAACAATATATAGATTGTTTTAAATAACTTCACACATTAATTTAACATAATATCTCATGTCTTTTCCCCACAGTTACCTATTTTCTATCATGCACGACATCTTTTTCCTAAAGTATAAACAAACTCATCAAGAGCATATATAATTTCGGCTGTTTTCTCACTCATCAATGACGTTCACCCAATTTATAAACTAATATTCAACTTGCTACAATGTAAATAAAACATTCGAACTAAATCCAACAATTAACTTTTCAATATAAAATAAATTAACAAGCAAATTCTCTTTCATAATTAATCTGAAATATGACCTAAATATTGTCAATTCATACAATACAAAGCTCATCAAATCGTTGTTTCACATAAAATATCATACATATCTTGACTCCATCTTGCCCCTGGTTACCATATCCAAACCTAGATACCACCCAGGTACCATATCAAGTTTGTTGATCATTTTGGAGTAAAAACGTTTAGTAAAATTTGATTTAAACTTCCTATAATGTTCATAAATTTGTCTGAGTAGGAGGTAACACTAATCCTGCGATTTTCGATCAATCAGATTCATGAGTAGAGTGGTCACTTCGTCGCCCTCTTTATTCATTTCTTGAAAGTAATTTAAAAATTTGTTTCGCCAATAAATTGAATCAGGAGGTTAAATAAAGCTAAATAAGTGGAATTTGACTATAATTCGATTCTCAGATGATAATAATCAAATGTAAGTTAATTTTGATTGCGTCGATTTAAAATACAGGAATTAAATCTGGGATCTTGTCTGGATTGCTCGTTCTTTGGTCTTATTGGTTGTTCCGTCAGCTGTGAAGATTTGCTCTGGAGGCTGCACCATGGATTGGGTAATCTTTTTCCCTCTGAGCTTTCTTTCTTGCTGAAAAATGGTAAATCTGATTTTTTATTATTGTTGTATTGTGAGTGGATGTGAGTGTGCGATTTGATTAGCGTTCACGAGTCGACATTGCTTTCGTTCTGAATTCGAATTGTTCGTTCGTTCTTGAGTTCATCGGCGAACTGCCGCGTTTTGATTATTTTCGCTATAGACATCGAACTAATTGTCTCTAGCAAAATAAACTTTATTAATGTTATAATATTTAAATTAGTCGACAATTTGTTATTTTGATTAATCTTGAGAAACGATAAATATCTTTTTGTAAGTAAAAAGTTAAATTTTATTATGGCTTTGAATCTTCGATTTGTTTTGAGTTGCCTTGAATTGTAACTGAATCATATAGCTAATATACCAGTAAACTTATATTAATAAATATTTAAACAGAATTGATTTGGATTTGTTTTGTTATGTTTTTTTCGATTTGTGAGTGTTAACTTAGCCTATTACCGACAATGCGCGTTTTCGAGGAGCCAAATCTGACCAGAGTCGAACGCTGCTGACCCAAATTTATTTTGGTAGCTTCTCGTTTTTCATTCCAAGTTTTTCATTCCGACTCTCTACAACGTATATTCGCTTCATATTTACCTTCATTACAAAGTGTCTCGCCTACATATCAATCAACTCCTGCCTCTCACATCCCATTTTCCTGCACTCTGGGGTACCTCAAGGATCCGCTTTAACACCTACTCTCTGTTGCCGACATGCCTCCCTTACCTCCCAACATTCAACTATTCCAATAGGCTGACGACACAGCATTTCTCGCCTGTAGTAAAACCATCTAAAATATAAACAGAACTATGACCGACGCTATCAACTCATTTACCTCTTGGTGCAGTAAGTGACGACTCTCCATTAATTCACGTAAAACCCAAGCCATTGTTTCCCTAAACATCGCTCACATGTTCAACGAAATCCATCACGTCTCACCTTATCTGTACATCAAAACCAAATCCGACCTTCGAAGAAAATTACATACCTCGGACTCACCCTAGACCAACACCTAACCTGGCGACCCCACCTCGAAACCTTCATTAACAAAGCGTACAATAGACTAAACTTACTTAAACGCCTTACATGAACCACATGTGGTTTAAAACCAGAAACAGTGCTAAACACATATAAAGTATTCATACGCCCAGTTCTAACTTACGGATACAATGCCTGGATTGCCGCAGACCACACTTTTTACAAAAAAACTGCAAATACTGGAAAGACATCCACTACGTATTGCATACAGAATAAAACTTCCCAGCCCAACCCAAGACCTCTATGACAGACTCACTTTTCCACATCTACTAAACCACATAGAAACACTACGCATAAATTTACGTTAGGAAACGCCTGGAATTCAACCATATACTCTTTTATGATATCATACTCTCACACAAACAGCAACAACGACCCTTTACACACCGACATTCACCAGTATCACTTCTTTTCTCACTATACCACTACACTATGCCTCCGAACCACCCTGACATACCATTCATCTCTGCTTACATCACACCGGTCATTCCTCATTATATAGCGCCAACATATTCAGCACAGTGACCATCTTGAACGTATAGGGCCCAACTGTCTACATAACGATCTAGGGGTAGCCCCTAGATCAAAAGACTTTCACTCATTCGTCTTATTTGTGCCAAAGTGTTGTCTCGTCTTGTGCACCTCATGCCCATTTAAACATTCTCACAACTGCTTCTTTTTACCCACAACTATGATTATGAGGAAAACTCATAATAACCTAGATTGAATTAATAAATAAAGATTAAAAGATCCAGGAAAAATATCTTAACCCACCTACTACCTTCTCAATATCCAAATTTCTTTAGGCATCCCTTTCCAAATAGAGGGTATAACTCTCTGGGGGTGCTAGCCTGGATAGATATTTTTTAAAAATCCAAAGTCAAAATTTAGCGCGAGGTCTACTCGAAAAAAAGAGCATTCTCTTGTCAGCGAGTAGAAATAATAAGGAAGGAGTAGCTAGCAAAGTTATTGTTTTTGCACTGTTTATAACGCATTTTTACATGTTAATTTGCACCTATTTGGACCAAATTAAGGTTTCTATTTGCACCTTTTATACCACGCTTTTGCACCTTAAATTCCTAGCACTACTAATAATGTTACTTCCGCTTTACTACTACTTTATGCAACCCATTAAATTTTGATTGTGATTGGGATGTATATATTTGAATTTGGAAGCCTTGGTGAATACTTACACAATATGTGCTGGAAAATGTACAGTATATTTACCATATAAGTGCTTGGAACCATAAACTTTATTGTTGAGAACAGTTCCTCCGATGATTGCATTTGAGATATACGTCTCACCTATAATCGATTCTACTCATCAAATGAAACGGAACTCAGTGGGGGACTTTGGATATATGTTACCATCAGACTTTAGCAGCGAGCATCTTATTATGCAGTCAGATCTCTCCAACGACAAATCAACCACATCATTAACCCTAGCAATTCCTGACTTAAAAGTCCCTCGTGTATCGAAGCCCTGACTTCTGATCTGAATTATCTAAACGGGTTTGAATTCGTTTCGCCGAGACATTTTCAATGACGCTAAAACATATTCATAGAAAAAGTAATTCCTGTTATAAACTGTCCCTTCCATCTCCGAAACCATCCCTGCAATGTGTTTTACATATACGGGTTTTAATTCGACTCGGAGAGACTTTCCAACCACATTTCAACCACCTTCCTAGCCTTAATATTTTATGAGTTGAAAGTTGTCGACAGATGGATAAAGTAGTTGTATAAGACTTCAAGCACTTGGTGCTAAAGCCTAGAATTCAATATTGCTTATACACTAGTAAAATAGGAGGACCTTTGTTAAGACAGTAGAATAATTAACAAGATTCTCGCTTTATTCAGGGTATTGCTAAAACATCAAACGCCGTCTGATGATTTGTTCGACTTATGTCACAGTACTTCCTTTTAAATTTTCTACCTTTCTTTTGGGATATTAATCATTTTGGGAATTTCACATGCAACGAAAACTGTCATTTCAAGTTCGCTTCATTTTACATGAATTTTTCAGTCTTCAACTTCGACTTCTTCTTCCCGCGTTTTAAACATTCCCTGACGAATATATTAAATACACGTTAAAGAAAAGTGCTTGTGACTGTTGTCGTCAAAGAGCATTTTTATGAAAGGAGTTCTGTTTAATATGCAAGAATATTCTGCAATTTCGCAACCTCAATGTGAAATGGCTACAGTATAAATACATTATAATTCTTAAGTTCATTAGCAAATCAGATTATATACAACTTGCCCACATGCGATAGCCAGATTATGACCAACAAATTGCTATTGATCATAGCATATACATAAGCGTAATATCACTGTTTCTCCGGTTCTGATAAATTAGAAGATATTTAACTATTATGTTAACTACTACTATATACATACTATGTTAATTATTATTTTCAGTACAAAATTTTCTCAGCTTAACTAGTCCCCGCCTTCTTGAGATATAAAATGTTACAAGGGTGGACTCGCGAAACAAAACTTTAATGCAATGAATTCTGACTATTTGGAATCATCTTTCCGTTTAAATGCTTTGGGTTTACGGATATTGGAATTCCATAATATTAATTATCACATAGGAGAAATAATTAATAATATTATTGATAAAACAAACATAAGTACTAAAAAAATAAAACGGTTAATATAAAAATCCCCGCCCATATACTGCCCACTATAATAAATAACTATACTAGAAATATATAATACAAATCTCATAAAAATTAAAGACATTCAATCTAATAAGATAGTTATAACAACAGAACTTCTATTAACTCTAACAACTTCCCACTCGATAAATAAACTAGTATCAAAAATTATTAAAGCAACTCCCCCCCAAAAAAAAGATAAACTAAAAACAAAAAGAAATACAAAAGAAACAACACAAATAGGATATCTCCACATCACAACCTAAGAGCCACTCCTTAACTTTCCTTAGCCCCACAAGCCAAAATTTTAAATAAACTACTTAAGTTATTACTCCATAATTTAGAACCACAAAAAGCTAGGCCCAACAAAAAGAATTAAAATATTTAAAGGAAATCAATGAAGAAATAAAAGATAATATTCACGAATACTTCCCCCTCAACAAGAATACAGCCCAGAATAATACTTACCATGTTGAGTGTAAGAATAGAGATATAAAGTATAAGCAGCTCTAAAAAATGACATCAAGCTCACGCCCCCCATACTTAAAAAAGATCACCCGATAACTCTATTTAATAAGCTAATTTCCCCCAACAAATTTAAACTAGGAGGTGCCGCTATATTAGCAATACTCAGTAAAAACCATCAAAAAGTTATTCTTGGCATAAAAGACATCATCCCCCTATTGATAAATAAACTCCGGCTACCCAAGCGTTCATAAGAAATATTAGCCAAACAAAACAACCCAGAAGAGCACAGCCCATGCCCAATCATCAAAACTAAAGCCCCCCTAAATCCCCAAATACCTATAGTTATAATTCCCATCAATACCAGCCCCATATGAGCAACAGAAGAATAAGCAATTAAAGATTTAACATCTACCTGACGCAGACAAACTAATCTAACTGCTCAAATCCCAACAACTCTAATGCCAAATCATAATAGATTTAACTTAACAGCAATTGATTCAAAATAGGGAGAAACCCGCAACAGCCCGTAACTCCCCAATTTTAAAAGAACCCCGGCAAGAATCATAGACCCGCTAACAGGCGCTTCTACATGCGCCCTAGGTAATCACAAGTGGACTAAAAACATAGGTATTTTGACTAAAAATGCCAAAATTATAACACAATATCACAAATAATCCAATATGCAAGCCTTACTATCAATATATCACAAATTATAAAAAACAAGACTGCCGCGGACTCCTTCAAAATAAATGATACCAACCAACAAAGGCAAAGATGCCAACAAAGTATATAATAATAAATAAAACCCCGCCTGCATTCGCTCTGGCTGATACCCCCAACCAAAAATCAAAAACAAAGTAGGGATCAAAGACCCCTCAAAAACAAATAAAATATAAAAAGACTAGAAGAAATAAAACTCAACCATAACAGAAAAAGCAATACTAATACTAATCTAATAAAACTAACATTATAAAAAGAAGAAAACAAGACCTTTTCTCTAGCCATAATTATTAAAATAATAATTCAAACACTTAACAAAACCAAAGAATAAGACAGGCCATCAAATCAAAAATTGTAGCCCAAACACCCGCTCTGACCCGCAAAACACCCTCTAAAAATCAATAAAAAAAATAATAAATAAAAAATTCTGAACAACTCATCATATACTACCCATAAATCCCATTGGGATTAAAAACGCCGTAAATAACAAATATTTTAACATCGCAACACAATTAAAGACCCTAAGTAATCATTACCATGACTACGAACAATAGACACTAAAATAGATAACCCTAGACTACCCTCACAAACGCAAAAAGTTAGAAACAAGAGACTAAAAGAAATTTCATTATAAAATTCTTTTAGTCTTAAAAAAAGCATAAAAAATATAACTAGAACAATCATTTCCAGACTAAGAAGAACTATTAACAAATGTTTTCGTTGGATAACAAAACTCCACACACTTATAACAAATAATAAAAAAGAACACATAAAATAAATCAATATTGACATAAGCTTTTATAGTTTAATAAAAATAATGGTCTTGTAAATCATAAATGGGGCAACGTATTACCCTGAAAGCATCAAGAGAAAATATCCACAATATCTATCTTCAGTCCCCAAAACTAATATTTTAATAATAAACTACCTCTTGATATCAAACTAACAATAACCTTATTATTAATTCTAACTTTATTCACTTTTCTTTTTACTCAATTAACCCACCCCCTATCAATAGGCCTCACCTTAATAATTAATACAACCATTACAGCACTAACAATTAATACCTTTTCAGAATCTCCCTGATTCTCCTACATACTATTCTTAATTTTCCTTGGCGGGATACTAGTTCTGTTTACCTACGTAACCAGACTAGCCTCAAATGAAATATTTAATATTAATACAAAAATAATAATTTTACTAATAACCAT
>JAGDQP010051975.1:0-13894 GCA_022664845.1 Lepisma saccharinum | reverse complement strand
GAGAATTTTCTGTTTTTTAACTGCCCCACGGAGGAAGCATTTCAGCTTCAAAATAAAATGTAAGTAGAAAATCATGCAAAATAAATGTACGTGAAAGAGTTTGTTAGAAAGCAGAAAATGTATGTTGAAAAAGTACACTATAGAGAATGTTGTAACCAAAGGAAAGAAAAGAAATTATAACTCCCAAATCTGTGTGAAACTTTAAATTTCTTTCCCTTTACAACATTTTAAAGGCTTTTAAACTAATGATCCTTTGTTATTGACGCGAATGGGAAAGGTCTTGACCAGGGGCCTATATTCTACGTAGGACTACTACCCCGGCATTTTAAGTGCATTTTCAAGAACACAAAAACATACTCCAGGTGCAAGACCACCAGGCATTGAGTTGGAAAATGCCGATCATAGTGCAATTTTCACATCATGTTGCTTTGGCTACCCGTTCGGTTCCTCTCAGGGAAAATCAGATAAAAAAATTAATAAGTTGATTAAATCAATAAAAAATAATTAAAGATTTTTTTTTAAGGAGGGGAATAGCTCGGAGAAATGTGAAATATGGTTGCAGACAAGGCGTACTGTATATAAAGTTATGCGCATCGAAGTTGTTAACAAGAAATGACAATATATTTGCTCCATTTCGACTTTCATTGTTGGCTGTCGGTTGTCATAGTGACGAACTACGAGCCATGAAACCTGCATTGGCCCATAGGTAATATGAAAGAAAATTTTATAGAATTTATGGAAATCAAATCAATGGTGTATTACAGTTTAATAAACGAACAGCTCATTTACTCACATATTGCCCACTTGCTCGTTTACACCCGAGCTCCCTTATTTGAAATCGCATCATTCTTTGGCTTAAATAAAAAATAAAGAATGGTTCCGAATTATGGGAGCAAGCTTTGAAAACTGATTGCTCAGATCAAAACAAGAAAAGGAGGGGGGGGGGATACTGTGGATTATGGACTATCAAGGCTACCACCGAAGTCTAAGCTTGTGAACAAATATTGTAATCTGTACAAGTAATAGTAATTTACATGAAAGTGAAGCAGTCTGAACAGAAAAAGATTTGCGAAATAAAATTTGTTAAAAGTATTTTTCAACACTTCCCAAGGTTTCGCTTCTTCTCAATGCAGCCTCACAGAATGCTATAACACACACTTGCGCGTGGGATGGAAGGCTTTGAGTTAATACACCGCCAGGTCTTCGGTTTTAAAATTGCTTGCCCACCTGTGTGTATGGAGTTGTCTTGGCAAGTGCAATTGATAAGCGAAATAATGCGGGGCATTTAAATTTATCTGCTCGATACCATAACCACAAAGTAAATACGTATACATATTTACTTTGTGCTAGAACATAACAAGTGGAAAAAGAGGTGGAATATTTCATTACAGTACGATTAAATTCACCTTAGTAATTTTTCCGTTTTGATGTTTATTTTTATGAGGAATAAATGTCAAGAGGTTTTCTTGAGCAGCTTATTAGCAAGTACGCAAACAGGAAATGCCGAATGGATTTCATGTACAGATAATTATCCTGTTCTCACAGGTAAATGAGCCTTTTTTTTTAATTTATTTTACCTTAATACTTCATACATTCATACAATGAGTGTTTTATCATTGATTCTTGAAATTGTTCAGTGTTCTCACTTGACAAATAGACTTGTGAATATTCTGTGTGTATAGAGGCCTATTCTGCAGGAATATTTTCTCGCCTCAATGATCGAGCTTTCACTTCGGGAGTAGCAATGTATCGCTACAGGCAGGCATTTTATTTTTAATGAGACTTTATACAATTTCGAAGTTCAAAATTGTATAATCACAAATACGTGTGTTGAGATGATGCAATGGACATCACATCTAACTGGAAACTAGGAGGTTCGGGTTCAAGTCCCGGCCACTCCAGTGTGAATTTTTGTGAGCGTAATTTTCAACTTCACCGTACACAAGGTATTTATGATTAGCAAAATAGTATCAAACCTGCAATTACTTTCACAGTGTATTGTTGTTTTTTTTTCAATTCTTTTTCCTTAATCGACATTGTATCAAGTATGAATTATGTTGCTGTATAAGAATTAGATAATAGTGTGTGGTGTTGCCTGTGGGTGAGTTGAGACGTAACGCTCGCTGTCTTGTAATCAAGGGGTCCAGATTCGATTCCCGATGAGGACACAAGTGGTTCGAAGCGCACGTTAAACTGTAGGTCCCGTCCTTAGGACGGCATCTTCATCCTATGGAGTGCAATGTCACTTGCCCAGGAACCTTCAGATAAGGACCTGCCTTCAGGCAGAGAACACCTATAGATCATCATGAAAACTATGTGTGACCTCCGTACACGCCTTGTAAATCTTCGGGTAGTAGTCCAAGCTGTGAATTCAGAATACGCCACTGAAGAAAAGCTCTCTTCCAGATGGATCGAAATATGATTCTGTTTGGATATACAGGGGATGCAACTTCGGGGGAAATATCATTATAAGAGTAAATAAAACAAATATTTCTCCATAAATACTAAACGATGCACTGAAGTAAAATTGCGTTTCCGGGAATTAATTTGCATGAATAAGGTAGATATTAGAAGTTCAAAGATGATGTCATTTACTTTACAGTGTTGTCAACTTCGTATAAAAGTTCATTTTTTAAAAATATGTCTGTTCATTGTGAAGATATTTGCTATTTCCTTGATGACAAACATCTTATTTGAAGTACAGATTGCAGTGTTGCAAAATATAAATAAGATACGAAGTCGAATGTTCAAAATAAGCATTTTTCTAACAACCAACCTCGAATATTATTCACAATTGGCAACACTACACTATGTGCTTCACATGCGATGTATATCATCACCAGAAAGAAAAACAAATTTCCAATAAACGTATGATGTTTCAATTGAAAAAAAAATAGAACTTTATATCAGAATAGCAACATTTTAAATCCGCTGACATCACATTTTAACTTACAATATCTTCCCTATAGATGTAAATCAACTCTCAAAACCGCAAATTTACGTTCATGTTACATTCAGGATTTTATCGAAACAATATATATTTTATTGACCACTCTTTGATTTCATGCTCCAAGATGGAAACCCTGTATCTCGAAAACGAAGCGGATTTCGATCCATGTGGAAGACAACAGCTGTGAGTAAAATTTGACCATATAATACGAAACCGCCCTGTATAGAGTTGAAGTTATAGTTGAAATTGAGAAGCTCTGTGGAAGAACGGCTTAACTCTGAAAACGCAGTTCTCAGAAAAACGGCTTCGAAAGTTTTACACGATTTTACCAGATTTCCTCTGCCTGTAGACGTTTTGATATAATATGGAAAAATTTTGCTAATATCCCAGAAAGGCATAGCATGAATCACAGGGAAGCTATATTAATCCATGATAACATAATAAAATAACTAATCACAGAAGTTAAACCGTTTTTCCGTAGAAGGAATCCACACCAAACAGGAAACGAATGTTCTTGGGCATCACACAGGAACGACGGTCAGGGTTTCCAGATCCCCAAGCACCTCCAGTTGTCAGTATTGCCACCTTACGATAAAATATATCATAATAGCTTCTATACTGTTTAACGGATCTGCACCAAAATTTGCAACATTATTCTTCTACATAATACACACACACACGATCGGTAGGGAACATTACCCCTCCATGTACATCAGTTGTCAGTGTTGCCAAACTTAATTGCAAATTATCACTGTTTCACGTATCCCCACCAAACTGTCATGACTACTTTTCGACACTAGGTGACGGTCTCGACCCACTAAAACCATCCAACATGTCAGTGTTGTTGGCAAGTGGACAAATACGAAATCCTTCCTTTCAATTCACTAGCAACGGCTATCCTAGTTTTTCGGTTCGACACCCCGCAGAGGTGGGGATAAGGGGGCGAAACCTTCTGGACCCTGCATCAACGGGTAGCCAAATCAGCTAATATGTCTAATACAGCTAATAGGCCACGAAACGGAAAAACGATTTAACCCGTGTTAAACCGTTCTTCCACAGAATTCCTCAATTATAGAATAGAGTTGAAATCATAATAACATGAACGAACTACCAACAATTATATGTCATCATAAACACGAAAAAAGAAGCGAAACATTTCTTCTAACTCTCTGAGGAGGGAAAAAGTCTTTGGAAATTATTTGCTTCAACTTACTATACACAACTAGCAATCAAGCGTATATGGGAGAGTCACGTTCGAAATGCATGTATCACCCAACTGGGCATGAATGCCATTTGTGAAAACAGAAAAAGAAAAGAAAAAGAAAAGAAAAGAAAGGAAAAGAAAATGTATAGAAGAAAACTCTTTATTACACTGCTCGAAGAATAATTTGCAGGTGCCGTAACAATGGTAGTCATTTGTCATCGCGAACCATAGTCAGGTTATTGATGTCCTCGTGCTCACATGCACGTTGTTGATAACTACATTTTTATTATATATCCCCTGCTTGTGACTTCTTTTTTACAAAAACGAGTAAAAGTAGTTAGGCATGTACATGAAGGGAAAAGTCTTGTCTGTATAGCTGATTCGAAAAAGAAAAGACATAGGGCCTAGAGCCAAAGAAAGAGCACATGGTAATACAGATGTATATATATATATAAAAAAAAACTATAACAGTTGAAAATTGATTTATTCTTAATCTCGGACAACACTAAATGATAGCAGATTATCAAAACCAGCGTTCCGCAAACTGTGGTCCGCCGACCACAGGTGGTCCTCGATGCCTGTCTATGGACAGGCGCAGGGTGGATCATTGAACCTACTAACTTATAAAGCTGGCCCGCACTTGAAAATGGTTTGCGGGACGCTGATCTAAACGATTGTAAAAGAAGCTAGTGCAAAGATAATCAGAGATAGCCGAAGTATTGTTGAATTTCATGCCTGATTTAAAAAAGAAATTAAATGCACAGCTGTAGAATAACAGCTTACTCACAGCCATATTCAATCCACTACTGGATGAGGCCTCTCTCGGAGGGAGGAGATTGGTCTACTGCTCACACGCTGACCAGACGGGTTGGGAGAGGAGAGCCGAAGCTCTCACTGTGATTGCCACTATCATTTATTCATAGGCAATTGCATCACGACGTTGGTTGGGCACCGTTCCACGCTTTGGAAAAATTTCCTTGGCAGATCTTGGAATGAGCCCGGGACCCCACGATCAGCAGTCAGCGACGTTAACCACTATACCAGCGAGGTGGTCTTATCCTACAAACACACACACACACACACACACACACATACATATATATATCTGAATAAAGAGGTAGCGATCACAGTTGAGGGCTTCGGCTCTCCTCTCCCAACACGTCTGGTCAGCGTGGGAGCAGTAGACCAACTCCTCCCTTCGGGGAGAGGCCTCATCCACTAGTGGATTGAATATGGCTGTGATTTATTATTATTATATATATATATATATATATAAACAAAAACAGTATATTATTATTGAAAAGTATTCAGGACAATGGATTTCTGCCTTGGCCGGGATTCGAACCTGGATCTCCCAGTTGCAGGTCAGGAATTCTACCATTGAATACCACACCGATGGCCAAATTTTTATTAATTTTATTTTCATCTAATGCCATTTTTCTGCTCTCAGCCTCGCTGACCATCACGGTATGACATCTCTGTAGCCTTAATCATAATTGAGCTCCACTCATTCACTCTTACAGTGAGAGAAAAAATATACATTTCTTCCTTAGAATTTGAACACCCTTTAAATCCACACTTATAATTTGATTTTAACAATTGAAATACAGCACAGAATAAAGTGTAGGCCAGCTGGAAAACGTGAAGTATTGAGCAGTAGATAAATCATGGACCAGTCGCTCATATTATCTTACTATTGACGTATTATAATGTATTTAAAAGAATAGCTTACCTACATTCTTCTGACAATTTATTGGCGTGGTATGGCAGCTAGCACCCAACACAACTTACCTAGAATAGAAACAATATTTAGTGCTCAAAATATCCTTGAAAAAAAAAACAGCTACCATCATTAACACAATCATAATGAAGAAAAGCTTTTAATAATGCTCAAATTGAAGTTTTATATTTTGATTCTGCTCCACAAGGATGAATTCATTAAGAAGAAAGAATAAGCCTAGTGTAATTGAATTAGTAGATGGAAGAAGGAAATAAATCCAAACATCTGTTTCGTGGGAAATTTACAAAAACTGTATAAAAAATATTTTTTTAATATATTGAAATATAACATATTTTTTTTACTGAATATTCAGAATGCTCTTCTAGTCCTTCTGTGTTGTTCATACAGTTTCTAAGTATTGTATTTTTCTTTGTAAAATTAAAAGAAAATTAGGGCCTTCTTCCAACTGATGGACAAAATCGACCAGAAAAATGAAGAAGAAAAAAAAAGAAGAAAGGAATAGCTTTCACCCTTAAAGTAATTGCCCCGCCCCCTAGGGTCTCTCTTCTAAATCCTGAAATGACTGAGGGGTGCAATGAACTCTATGCCCTCCCTGTAAATCCGCCCATGCTTCTACTTCGCCACAACGCTGATAGATGGCCGTACAACGGGGTTCAAATGTTCCGTGCTGTAGACCAGGCATGGTCAACAGCAGGTCCGCGGCACACATGTAGCCCACGGTAAGATAAAAGCTATATTCAATTGTAATATGTAATCAGATTTAATTTAGAAACTTATATTTACAATCTAGTATTGCATATTGTTCTCCCAATAATAAAATTATTTTAGGGCATCACTCTCTCCCCATCACTTTTTAACATTTTTCAAAATATTTCAAAACTTAGAGGATTAAAATTTTTTTTTAGAATATAGTGCACTGGTATTTACAACTTACTACGAAATCCAATGGGCAGCGATCTCAAGATCTCCTCCATAGATGAGTGATATGTATTCAAAGATTATGACGTCATTATTTAATTGAAGTCTCGTTACTCATCTATGGAACAGATCTCGAGATCGCTGCCCATTGGATTTCATAGTAAGTTGTAAATACCAGTGCACTATATTCTAAAAAAAAATATATAATCCTCTTAGATTTTGAAATATATTTTTTTTAATGTTAAAAATATGGAGGCGGACACAAGGAGGACCCTTAATAAAGACGGAAATTAAGTATTGAGTATGTGCAAGTGGTATATCACAGGTTAGCGGAGTACTGACTCATTGATGGCGCTCTGCCAGTGTGTGAATCGCTAGTCACGTAATCAGTGGAACATCAGAGCGGTCACAGGCATTCAGTGTGAACAAGGAGACAGGTACAGTGTATCGTGTGGGTGAAATGAATAAAGAGGAGCACATCAGACGCTGTTTAATTTTAAAGTTCAATAAAGGCAGTAATGCGGCCACAGCCTACCGCAACATTCGGCAAGGGAATGGTGAAGGTGCAGTTGACAATATCACATGTCGTCAGTGATTTCGAAAAATCAGAGACAGAGGCAGAAGCTCTCAACTTAACTAGGATCTGGATGTCCATAAGTGTTTTTCGAACAGGATCTCGATGAAGTCTTAGGAAACAGTCCGAATCTAACCGTAGAGGAATTAGCGGAAATCGTCAGGTTCCGCATCAGCTGAGTGCAACTCAAGGAGAAAGGGAGTGTCGTGATCTGTGTTTCCTTCCCTTCCCGGTACAAAATGACCGATTGTTGACGCGCAAAGTTGGTTCTGTACCAGAATCCAGAATGTAAAGCGTCCAAAGACTGTATGGCGTTTTTCTGAACAGCCTCTATCGACGTTCAAATCAGAACTTCATCCCAAGGTGATTTTTAAGTGTGTGGTGGGATGTCAAAGGCATAATTCACTAGGAGATCCTGAAACCTATTAAACCATTAATACCTTCTATTGTCAACAACTGGGAGTAGCATTGCGATCAAAGCGCCTAGGCCTCGTCAATCGCCAAAGAGTCATCATCGAACACGATAACGCCAGGCCACAATGGTTCTGTCATCATCACTCGTCGTCAAAAATTGGTCGGCTTTAGTAGCGTGGTTTTACCCCACCCGCCCTATTCGTGTGACTTGGCTTCTCTCGGAAAATCTTTGAAGATGTAAAGACTGTGAAAATTGCCGTACAAGTTCTTCGAATTCAAAGCCCAGGACTTTTATCGGCGTAGGATCCGTCTCCTACCAGAAGGATGACAAGAGATCATCGATTATTCGATACACCCTCATTCTTAAATTATTTAATTCTTATTTCAATCACTCTAAAATATAGAATATGTAATAATATTCTATCCCTCGGTGTTCAAAAAGGTCATAGTTTCCTTTTAGGAAGAGAAAACGTACTTAACAAGTTCACACTTTACACTTGGTGTTGTAATTCGCCCGCACCTTTTTTAAAGCCCAACTCGCTACAGAGGGTTTTCCTCCGCTGGACGCTCGACTAACATTTCTCATAGCAATTACCACAGCGATTGGAAAGTTGCACCGACTATGCAAGCAACAAGGTTTTCTATTGTTTCTTCCCTCCTTAGCTTTTCATTGCATCCAGTAGGTGGCACTTGTGTCGCGCATAACCTCCTCCCAAACTGTGGAAGCCGTCTGCTAGTCTCCATTTACTATCAGTTTCTCCCTCTCTCGCTCTCTCTCTCTCTCTGTGTGTGTGTGTGTGAGAGAGAGAGATCCTGTATATGTGTGCGAGCGTGTATGTGTTCCTTCCTCCCTTTGAAGTGATGCTATAACAGAATGCTAAGTCTCACGCGCGACTTCGAGCTCTACGTAACGATACTGGAGTGACTGCTTAGTGTCGAAAGATTTAAACTCATATATCAACTCCCAGTCTAATCCAATATGGACCAAATTTTCAGTTCTAACTGAATTTTCTACGCTTCTTATCGCTGTACGACCCGTTTTTTCTTTAAGTTTTAATTCCTGAGTTATTCATATAATAGTATATACCGTACTCTGCATGTAATAGAAAATACTGCAAATAATATTTAGGTTTTTGTAAGAATTAATAGAAATAAAAAACGGGCCACAAGGCGATATCAAGCGTAAAAAGCTGAGTTAGAACTGAAAATTTGATCCATATTGGTTTAGACTGGAAGTGGACAAACGAGATTAAGTGTCCTCTCCGCTTCCTGGCTTCATATATTCAAGAAATTTTTGGCAGCATCAGCAGTCAGTCCAGTGTTGTTTTTAGATAGAGGTCATTACGGTCGACTTATGTTACTTTAATCGCGAAATCATAGTTTTAAAGCTATGCCATTTCAAATGCTGTATATATATACACTGTTACGCCCATCAAGTGAATCTATTTATGAGGAAAGCTGCATAAACAGAAATCTAATACTTTTTCTTAACAAATTTGCAAGGTGTGTGTACTTTTTTTCTGGTAGTCCGCAACGAGTCTAATTTTAGATTCACTCGTTAAGAAACGGTTACACCGAGCTTGTAATATTCGTTGGGACTTCCTGTCCAGAAGCGTAAATACTGTCTTTGAACACAAAAAGGATATTATTCAATGCATGAATAAGATAGTGAAGATAGAGGAAAAGAAAAATTCAAACACAATCCATCAGGCTGAAGTACTCAAGGAAACACTTATTAGCAGCCATTTCAATTTCTCATTTTTTTTTATTAAACAATGCCTCTTGTTGAAATTTTGCTTAATCAGCTTCAAAATCGAGAAATTGACCCTTCCTTGGCATCAAAAACTATTTTCCACTTTGAAACAAACATTAGACGTATGAGACCAGCTTGATGATTCGAGAGAAACAACAGACAATAGAAACACGGTATCAAAAAGGAGAAAGACTGAAAGAATGGAATGGGTAATGAAGCAAAGGAAGTATGCGATGTGATGACTTGCGAAGCAAAATGGCAGCCACGCTGTTTACTCCAGAGAAATTTCCGAGTTACTTTTGCAATTTTCCAAAACAAACTGTGCAGAAATTATTTTCAATCCGTACATATTTCTTGACAAAGGGAAGTTCTGTCGTCACGAACTGTCTTCAATCTACTCGTCAGAATTTCGACCAATGTCAGGACTGTGGACTTGTTAGACTTTATAGCTTAAAATAGCTTGGAGAAAACGTTTAGTGAATCTTCAAAGTTTCTAAAACTGATATTAACAATACCAATAACAGTCACACAAATTTCTAGACACGAAAAATTGTGACAAACTATCAAATTATATCCCCAATATTATAGCTACGACATTTTTTCTAAGTTTTCTCAAAATCGTAACTAATTGACTAACGTCCCCTTATTTGATAATCTGGTCACTTCTTCTTTTGTGTATGCGTTACATAATTTGTGTTGATTGATTGTGACTGATTGGCTACCCAATCCTCTCACACATAGTGAAAGTCCAAGACCGCATCCAGGGAGGCTGAGCCTCCGTGAATTTTCATTAATCCCACTACAAATATTTAATTTTGTGTATGTTTCGTAAGCCCAAGCCCTTCCCTAAATTTTTCGTGGCCCCCTATTCTTTGTGGCTGACGGATGGCTTGAGTGCAACATCCAGTGGAAACAACTACCGGTCGCCACTGGCTTTTTGTTTCCTTTACGCATTATACTGATTCGCGATCCCTTCCAGACATCAAATTGGGCATAAACTAGATTTTCAAACTTTTGGCATTTACTGTCTTCTCCCAACTGTATCTTGAAAGTTAGGGACAGAGCTGTTGTTAATTAGTGAGCCTATAGATGAATTAACAACGGTGTCATCTATGGAGAAAATAGTTAAATAAATGATGAGCGCTAACTGTCCCTTGTCTTCTTAAGAGGCCTCAGAACTTACAAATGACAAGTAACATTTCAAATGTATGAAAGCGGCTCCAATAATACTTATCAATGTGTAGTGCTTGAGATTATGAAATTAGACCGCATTCATTTTAGTTGAGAAATTTGAATACTCGTAATGGCGGATGTCACACATCCGGTTTTCCAATTTCACAACCTGTAACTAAACTATTCAATTTGTGGGTTAGTTCTCTTGAAAGACAATCATAAGCCTTATCGGGTCCGATTTCCAAAGCTTCGTTATTGCTTATCATTTGTCCTGTACTTTTATTAATATCAAAAGAAGCACTGGGAGTGAGTGGGTACAGATGTCTTAGTGTGGAAATTTACACAGTGATTCTGACAGGATTTTCAGTTTGAGGGGTGTAAATCCAAAGTTATGCGGGTTTCTATCGATTTTTAGCAGTAAAGATTTTAAAGTGGGGGGTATGCTCGACGATTTCGAGAGGTGACACCCTCTTTCTTCGGAGGTCTGGCAGAATTCCTGATTTGCATGCTTGTATTAATTTGGTATTGTTATTATTTGCGATCGTGCATAAGAAACAGAAAAATAATCTTGTAGCTTATAGTAGATAATTTCCTTGTATTGTTCTGTTATTTGCAAAAGAATAAGCATTCATCCTCGGTATGTAAAAATGAGTAGGCAGACACAAATTACACTTTGTGCCATTTGAATAGAGGAAGTTAATAAATGCTAAATGCTGGGATTCTCTTAGCGGTAAGGTTTAAAAGGAGAGGTTATGACAGATCCGGATGTTTCATTATCTGTGACCATCCCTAGCTAGACCTTCAGGTAGGGATGGTGTTGTTGTTATCAAATCGCTAAAGACTCCTTATTTCGTTTCGGAATACGTTTAAAAAGTGATCATTTAAGGCCAACATAGAAACGGTAATTGTTTTTAAGAAAGGAGGAGGAGGATGTTACAAACGTTTAATTATTTCTCTCTGTCTCTCTCTCTCTTGTGACTTGACTGACTCACCAACTGTTTTAGTCTTCAACTTTCACCTTCATTTCTTTCTTCCTTTTCTAAATATGTGTGTGTGTGTGTGCAATCCAAACTATGTAATCTTTCTATTTTCAAAAGTGTAGTCACTATTGACGATACGATACGAAGATAATGGTTCCATTGTGCGTCAATGAACTTAAGATTTTTACATACTTTTCTTTAATTCACAAATGGTTCATCGTGTCTCAAATCTTCCAACGCTAATTTAACTCATTTCCTGACGTCATACAAAGATGAAAATTTGCACAGCCACGTAAGTCGGGTGACAATACAATATCCCTTGTTAGTTTCATATAATAAATAAATAGATCACAGCCATATTCGATCTACTACTGGATGAGGCCTCTTCGCGGAGGGAGGAGTTGGTCTACTGCTCCCAGGCTGACCAGACGGGTTGGGAGAGGGAAGCCTAAGCTCTCACTGTGATCGCCACTTTCTTTTATTCATAGCAGCTCCGTAATTGCATCACGATGCTGGGTGGGCAACGTTTCAGATCTACATGCTTTGGAAAACATCCTTGGTAGTGCAGGGAATCGAACCTGGGACCCCCTCAATCCGTATTCAGCAACGCTAACCACTAGGCCAACGGGCATATTTTATTTTGTAGTATGAACTTATTTATCCTAAAATAAATACTAACCCGCAACGATGTTGCGTTTGACTGGTTGCAGAATGTTTTGGGGTTTTGGTGACAATATCAGCTTGAGAAAAGTATCCAAACACCGTAATAACTCGAAGAAAGTAATAAAACAACTTTTTAAATGTACTTCTCTTAAACAACTTGTACTAAAACGTAATATATATACGTATATATATATATATTGTTTATGCATGACTTAAAAGAAAAACATGGGGCGCGCGAATTGAAGAATTTATAAAGTGACTGCATATGATGGCGCACGTCATGCTTTTCTTTTTAGTCATGCATAAACGTTTTTTTTTACTTTTTAGAACGTATTGTTTAAGAAAAGTATGTTGTGTTGTTTTTGTTTAATATTTTCTTAAAATAACTTTTGGTAATTATTGAAGATCAAAAAAGTGACATGATGTACTACATTTAACAAATCTTACCCTAGGAACTAATTAACATAAAGAAGTCATTCTTTTTTTTTTTTTTGATAGATATTTGTGTGTAATTTGTGATGTTAAAAGATTATTCCCATGTCGCTGGTTCACTGTACACTTGTACAAATTCTTACCACTTTTAAGGATTTTTTTAAAAACACAATATTAAATAAATACTCTCTTCCGTAACACAGTAAGTACTTGTTATTTACAAGTTTGAGTACCCACTTTTATTATTTTATCTCAAAAACACCTCAAAGAGGTAGGGACTTTAACTTTGCGGTGAAAGTAACCGAAATTTAGCTACAAAATCACACCGGAACAATATAAGAGTGCTCCTCAGAGTTTAACACTCTCCCAGTTCCAAGTTACTAGTAATGTGCACCTCAAGAAAATGGATGTTGATCACTTTTTTCAGAAGAAATCTTGTGTAAAATAAATATTGAAATTAACACAAAAATATTGAGTGCTTTGACTTGATTTAAAAAATGAAATGTAATACGAGGGCTACTGGAAAAGTTTCTGCAAATTACAACCAACAGTGGCGCTAGTGTTCCGCTATTATAAAGTTCGGAAGAATAGACCTTTCCATGTTTAAACTATCTTTGATTGTATGTTTACGCCTATGCATTTGTTTTTCATTGCAGTTGGAAGAAGCAGTTTTGTTTGAGAAATGGAAATTTTGTGCGAAAACTTTCCGGCAATGAGTTTTTATGATTTGTAGTTTAACACCGAAACGAGCGACATCGTCTTTGGCTTTTGGAGATGAACCACCATTTAATAGAATTATGTAGAACTGGCTTTCCGAATTCCAACATGGTCGCACGTTTCTCAGTGATAAATTTCGTGAAGGTTGTCCATCCACGTCTGTTGTTATCAGTAGTGTTGATGCTGTGCTTGACACGATTGAGAGAGATTGGATGTGACAGATCGTGAGATTCAGACATCCTTGAATATTGACATGAAACAATACATACGATTTTGTATAGTTATCTTGTATAGATTTCAAGCCGTTGGATCCCACACAACTTGTCCGATACTCAAAAGCAGACAACTCGTGTCAAGTGGTGTAAAGAAATGCTA